>CM023359.1:1005342-1085249 GCA_013282895.1 Eriosoma lanigerum
CTAACTTAACAATTCCAAAAAATCACATTAATAAACTAAAAAGTGATAAAAAATCAATTGTAGAAATGAAAACTATTACTACTACTCTGGATAAGACATTTGATGATACAACATGCATTGAAAAACTTTCTACAAGCAAAATAAATATGAATTTCAATGAATCTATAAATACTTCATATGGCACTGAAAGCAATTTTAATGAAGAAAAGTCTGTGATAAATATTTCTAGTACAACTATTCCAAATAATCATGTTAATGAACTTAAAAGCGATAAATCAGCTTTAGTAGTGGAAACTAATTTTACTAATACTAATGTTGATAATATATTTGATAATACATCTTGTACTACTAGTCCATTATCAATACAAAATAATGGAAAATATATAATAGATTTGAATGAATCGTTTAATAAAAACAGTGAATTAATAAATAATTCAAATGTTAGTGAATGTAAATTCGAAAATGTTGAAAAAATTAATCTTAATAATTCAACTGAACCTTCTGTAACTATCAATCAGACTTTAGAAATACCATCACATGCTATGAAAAAGTATTTAGACTTTGAACAAACTATAAACAAAATGTGTACTGGTAACATTTTGTCAAACAGTTGTAATACAGAACTAATCGAATCAAGTCAGAATAATCAAATTCAGGAAAACATTTCAATGATTGAACAAACTAAATGCTCTGAATCCTTTAACTCAATTAATGAAGATGAAAGTTTTTCTATCTTTAATAATCTTATGACATCAAATTTGTCAGTTATTATTGAAAATCGAACTTTAGAAGAAAATTCTAGTGATTTAGTGGTACCTAATAAAGATGTTAATAACTCTAAGAATTTATCAACTACTTCAGTTTCAGAAAATTTAAATAAAAATCAAACTACCCAAATGTTGCAACTAACAAGTCAGAATGATAAAGAATGTATTGAAGATTTTGCTTCAAATTTAAAAGTCGTTAATGTGTCTTTGACAAATGAAAAAATTTTAATTGACAATAACATTGATTCAGAATTACAATTAGTTGAAAACAAAATTAATGAAGAAAAAATAAATGAAACACAGCTTAATGATAGTTATTTTACATTATATGATGGATTATTAAAAACTGAATCAAATACATCTATCAATGGAAAAAATCCGAATGATTATAATGCCACAGACCAATCACACATCTCTAAATATGTAGATGAATTAATATTAAATCAAAGTAATTATGGTAAAATTAATTTGATAAATATTAATGATTCCACTGCTGTTAATCATGTTCAAATATCAGAGGATAATCAGAATTTTACTGGTCAAGAACATGAATTATTAAATGATAATGAACAATTAGATTTATTGAATGCCATAGGAAATAAAAACTTAGAGGAATATATTCAGACAGATGAAATATTTAATATTGAAGACTATGAAAAAGTACAAACATTCAATTCTAAGACTTCCAAGCCAAAAATATTTGATTTTAGTATTGTGCAACAAACACCAATATCAAAAACTGAACAGAAGACATCTGTTATTGGAAATTTTGTCAAAAGGGATAATTTGATTGTTTTTAGTCCAGTAAAACAAATATGTGATTTAAAAGGTAAATCATCAAATGAAACTATGTTTAATAAAGATCTTGAAAATTCTCTATCAACAATCTCAGCTCCTGACATAGAATCATTAATAGATGACCCAACTGAAATAAATTCTTCGAATAACAGCAATGAGAGTTTAAATCAAACAATAACTGGGACTAATTTAGTTCAGTCTGCATACACTTTTGAAATGAATAATGAAAGCAAAGGTAATAATGTTAATAAACAATATGTGGAAAAAGATCAAATTGAAAAAATGAATTCTGTATCTAAATGTTCATCAGATACTATTATAAATCAGTGCACTAATTTAAAAGATTTAAATCAACAATTAATTTTGAACTTAAATGAACATGCCAATGTAGAATCATTGGTTCTTGAACAACCAATATTGAAGATATCAGAATTAAGAAACAAGGAAAATGTTACATCTGTTGTTGAGTCTGATAGTAATATTTCCAATTTTAATGAAAAGTCTATATCAATAACAAAAGATGTTATAAAATTGAGTAAAGATTTACCTATTTCATCAGAAAATCCTCAAACGGTTGTAACCACAAATAATAAATTTGAAAAATCAATAAATCAAAGTTCTGATGCTTATAACAACATTAATGTTAACCTTGAAGAAAACACATTTTTACACAATACTGAATTTTTAACTGATATACAGATGAATGATATATCTCTAATGGAATTATCAGGGAAAAGCTCAATTAGTGAATCTTTTCATAGTATTGAATTGGATCATACACAAGAAGATAATAAAAGGAAAATGGAGCCTGTCCAAGAATATCTTAACAAAGAGAAAAAAATTAAAGTAAATGTAGAAGAACCAAAAACGCCAATTTCGATGCTTTATAAAATTAGAAATATGTTTAAAAGTAATGAGAAACCATCATATTCTGCTAGTAATACAAAAGAAAACGACTTACGATCTGATAAGTGCTATCAATCATTGAATTTTAGTATACTTGAAGAAAATAAAGGTAATTTTACTAAGCCAAAAAGTTCTCATAAGTCAGAAGTATCAGTAAAAAGCAAAATACCTTGTAAAGTAACAGACAGATTAATAACTAAACATGATGAATCTAATAATTCATTATTAAATGATAGTATTAAACCAAAAAAAACTATACCCAAGTTCATAGGAACTCCTGTTTTGTCTGATTTATCTAATTCATCAAATAAAAAATATCTAGAAAGTCGTATACCATCTAAATTAAAAAAATAATGTCCATTGGCAAAAAAATATCAATTATTATATATATTTTATCAAGTTATATCTATTTTTACTTATAGTTAAATAAGATGTGTAAGTTTATGTACTAACAATAAGTATATTTGTTTTTGTAATATTATTAAGTGTAATTGAAAAGTTTTCATTAATATTCATTATACAATTATATTTTATAAATGTTTTACCTACAGTAAATTTAAATATAATATTATGTTTAAGAAATATTTTACTATACTTTTTTAGTTTGATTTATAAATAAAAAATTTTTGTATACAAATACAATTCATATAATTAATTACTATTTTAACTAATTAGTATGTATTTACTACTTTCATAATATGTGGGTAATTTTAATAAAATATATTTTTTCAAAATTTAAAAAGCTTCACACTTTTGTTCCATTTTATTAATAAATTTAAATTTTAAATGTGTAATATTATAAATTAATATGTATTTCGAAACTTATTATCTACTATGTTGTAGGAATGTGGGACATAGGCATGCGTTGTACAAGTGTTTAAACATATTTTTTAAATATATATGTGAATGTTTAAAAATTAAAAACATCTAGTGTAAAACAAATGGTGTTATGAGTTATTTTGGTGACAGGGTGGATAACATTTCTTCTAGGGTTATTTAACTAAGTTTTTATTCTACATTTATTTACTGAAGTTTTATTACATCTATTTTAATGGTAGTTAAGTTAACAAATACGAAAATGTTAAATTGTTTGATGACAGTGGCTATTGAATAAAGAATTCGTCAACTGTCAACCACAAATTATAATATACTTATAGACCATAAATCTTGATTTATGCTGTTAACACATTTGAAAATCTAGTCAAGACGAGACAGATATCTAGGGACGATAATCCTCTAACGTTAAAAAACAGAAGATTCCACTGATAGGAAATAATATTTTGTTTGACAAACTTTTTCTTTTATCACTCGACTGTAGAAAAATTGAAAAAAAAAATTATAAATTAAAATTTTTTACTTTAGCTGATATTAATTAAAATTTCAATTGAAAACAACCTAATGATAGTGTATCTATTGATTATTATTATTATACATTTAGATACATATTAACTACTATATTAGTTTACTGTAAATAATCTTTTCGAATTTGCAACCACAATTTATGGCAAATTTTTATCTAACCAATTTGGAAAAGTACAATAATCAACGTAATTTATAAAATTAAATATTTTTAAAAAAAAAATTAGTAAATAGCGTTTTTGAATCCGCTATTGAATGTTCTAAAGTGTTAAAAAATTTTTTTAAAAAAAACATCAGATTGTATTATTAGTTCCCAAAATATCAAGTGTTAATGAATACTCAATACATACTAGAAATGGTGAAAAAATAGCCCAAATCTATAGGCATCTGAAAGGGAGGCAAAAAGGGCATTTGCCCCCCTTGGCTTTTTTGGATCAATTATTATAACCACTATGTAATACAAAATAAACATTTTTTAATAATTTTTAGGTTACTATAAATTACCTACACCTATAAAAGAAAACATTTCATAAACCCTAATTGATTTACTCGGATAATGAAACTAAAAATTGAAAATGTATTACTCCTTGTTAAATTTATGCGGACGCCTTGACTTGGCTCCCCCCCCCAAAAAAAAAATACTCTGCCACTTTTTAAAAACAAGACAATTATTAACTTTTTTAAAAAAATATTTTAATTTAGGTCTATAGACCCCCACCTAAATTTTAGCACTAGTTGCGTCACTACCAACATTGCTACTTGCTGTTCGGGATAATTGCCGGAGTGCTGACAATTTAATGTTGAAAAAATGTATTTTAATACTACCACTGCGTCATTGACATCGTAGTTAGGTACTATTTCGATAATTGTTTATTAAAATCAGATCTCGAATCAATATGATCCAATAGATTTAGTGAAATTTTAAGAACCCAATATTTTAAGTATGGTTTGAGATAGTTAGAATTTACGATCGTAAATAACTAGAATATACATCTTAATGTATACCAGAAAAATAAATGCCGGCCGTTTCATAGGAGACATGTATAGGCAATTTCTTGTTTTATTTGTGTTACTTATATTTAGTTTGGACTTTTAAATTTCCATTATTATGGTACTTCTGAGTAAGATTAGACAAATACTTTGGAGCAAAATTAAATACAAGAAGTTAAACTGTGTTTTTACCAGATAAATTATGATTTCAACAATAATATAGGTAATCTTTTAAATCTATTTAAAAACCAATAAAATAATACTTTTTAATATAAGAAAAAATATTTTCAAATATCTTATCTTGTAACAACATAGACAACAAAATAAAAAATTTAGAACAGTTATTAAAATTAATAAAAGACCGGCATAACAAGGTAAATTTGTGGAAAATCAAAGACCGTTTTAATATTTAGGTACTAATGAGGTATGATTAAATGAAGACCCTTAATTACTATTGTAAACGGTGGCGGCCCAAGGGCAGGCACGTGCCCCAGGACCCGCACTTTCAGGGCCCTGTGGCTAGCTAAAAAATATTACATTATATTTTTAAAAAACTCATGTAAAGTCATAAATCAATAGTATATAATTGTACTATTAATGTATTATTATATATAAGTGGCATAATATTCTTGTAATACTGGTAGGTCTGCTAAATAAAAACAAAAAAATACTTAATAAATAGGTTATGAACTATTATTACACGATAACAATCGCTTTTTTTTTAGAATTTATTCTAAGAAAAAACTTTTGAGAAGCTCGAAAAATAAACTAAATAATGTAGCAACTAGATGCAATTTTCTACCAACAGGTCCGTGGATGTGGATAACGAGGAGAGCCGGATGCGGCGGAAGCCCAGACGTTTCTCTCCCGGCCACGTATTTACAGACCGTATACGAGTTTAACCGCACTGTGATTGGCTTAGACGTACGGATATAATTAAGGGCCATTATTATACATATATATATATAACAGTATTTTGTTATCGATAGACAATAACAAAATCATTAAATGTTAAAATTAATAAAAATTAATTATTATTGTTCTATATTATTTGTTTTTATTGTTTTATAGTAAATTGTATAATTGTATATAATATCTAAATGGAATTTAATTTTAACCAATTTTGTAATTTAATACAAATTTATTACAAAAATAATAAATATGCCTCCATAAAAATTATAATAAAAAATACCACAAATACAAGACAGGAGACAAGACAAATATATGTGTGATGGCTTGAATACAGGAATAATACAATCATAGAATTCTGTGCTAATGCTAATTTGTTTTACATAGCTAAATGTTAAAATACTTTTTTTAATTAGGTATTGTTTTATATTATTTAATTTATTGTATGTAAAAGTATATAAGAAAAATAAAAAGTGAAGAAGAAAATAGTTTCTGACATTTCTTTTTCTATTAGTGTAATATTACTTACTAGTTACTTCTACTTGCTGATTTAATTTACAAGTATGAAATATTTAAACAATGATTAATAATCATAAATAATCTTAAATATATATAATATAAATTTTAATTATTAATAATAAATTTATTATTGATAAAATGATAACAAACTGATATTTGTAATAAAGGCGCGAAATTATATTCGTACATCTAAGCCAATCGCAACGCGTTTTGATCATAAACGGCCGAACTCGTATACGGTCTGTAAATACGCCAACCGGCCCAACCGCGCTAACAGCGGCGCTCCCGTGTCTAGACTCCAGAGATACAGTACCGACAACGGCGACGTGACGATAATAAAATAAACATAAACGACGGATATACCTACAATAATTATACAATATGCACTTCTAAAATCCATTTATATTTTATCATAATTTATAATTGATAAATCGCCGTGTAGGTAATTGATAACGCCGTAGGTGTCATCGACATCGACTAGGTAGTACTATAGTAGATGCTCCTATAAAAATTAAATACGTTTCAACGGTTAAAACTTAAAATATCGATATTCATTATTAGCTAATAATTACAATAAAGTAAACCATAAGTATAATATTATGTGCAGTGCATAAAATATTTATTTTACATATCGTCGTTTTGAATAATAATATATATGAAAGGTTTTGCACAGTGTACACTCTTTAATGGGATTGCATACTTTTGAATGTCTATTGAATTATGTTTAACCTGAGTGGACTCGTCGACGAAGGTTTTGTGTCATTTGTGGTTGATCCTGTGCAAATGCTAATCATAATGTTCCTATGTTTATGCCAAAAATGACATGTCACCTTCGTTAAATCATAGCAATGGTCATGCCGGTTTGGAAACTGTGGACCCGTTTGCACTCTAATAAATCTAGAGGTATCTACTAACATCAGGTTTACTATGTCAATTGCACAGTAATGTGTGACCATTTTTTAAATGGATGATTAATTTTTTTTTTTTTCAGTGCGAAACGATTGCGAAGATGATGCTATCCAATTGGATTTGGTGTCTAGTAAGTTGTGAAATATAATGCTCAACTTGTCTAATAATTATATCCTATAACTATTGTTTCATGATAGTTTCTGTATTTCAGAACCTAGAGAATCGCTTAAGAGGATACTGTCCAGTTTAATCCAGACACAAGGGTTAAGCGATAATAGAAAATTGTGTTTGTTGAATACACTTGTCAAATTATTATCATCAGTTAATATAACTGAAAATAGTAATGAATTATTTGGTTTCTCTACGTATGATATAATGTGTTGGTGAGTAATATAACAATTAATTTTGTTTGTTTCATACTTTTCATATATTTAACCATTAATGTTGTGAGCATTTGTAATAATCAAATGTCCATGTACATTATTAAGAAGTACCATAATTTAAAAACATAAGCTATTGAAATTTGCTCATTATTTATTAATAACATAATTATGTCTGCAGTCTTACACCATGTTTGTTAAGTGATGGTTCTGATGTTCGAGCAGCTGGATTAAGGGCAATACGTCATTGTATCAAAAAACCTGAAGACATAACTACTCTTGTGCGTTTACGTTTAACGATACTAATATGCAGGTAACTGTTCAAGTTAATAAAAATTATATTTTATAGAACATGAACAATAATAACAATTGTATTATTTGTTATGGTTTATTAAAGGAGTTTGGAACTATTACTCGATAATGAAAGTGAACGTTTACAAGCATTACGGATCATTCGTAAGACATGTGCTGTTAGTCCTCAAAATTTTCCCAATGCATTCACTCATTCTTTGTCTGCTATTGCAATGTGTTCTCATGGGCCTTCTAAAGACCAACTACATAGAGCTTGTGTTGCTACTCTTTGTGAGCTGTGTAAGATATTATTTTAATATCATTGCACAATATATAGATATATAATGTATACATAATAATTTATTTTCTTTTTGTAAAACAGGTTTGTTAAATCCTCAAGCATTTGTGATAGGCTGTGGTTTGAAAGCTTTACGCCATGTTCTTATTACATCTGAACTACCTTTGAGAATGGCAGAATGTGTCTTAGGAACATTACTTTGGATGTTGAATAATCCAGATACTAGAAAATTAGTATCATTTGACTTTGGGCAACTTGCCTCTCATTTCACTGATTTTAATCCAATTTCTAAGTAAGTTGCTTTACAATTAAATAGTATTTCATTAAATTTGCTTTTATTTATTTTTATTAGGTCAAATGATAAAAATTCATTAGCTGAAACAGCACATGGTACATTAGTATCTCTGTTACGTTCTTGGATTGGTGTTTTATACTTTTGTGACCCAACTGGCGATCACTCAAAAAGTGGATTATCTTCTATTGTGCGGGCTTTGCATGTTCAAAATTCTTCTACTAGAGTAAATTATTATTATTATTTACATTATTTATTTACATATATTTATTCAAATATTTTTGATTTAAAGATTGCCATTATCAATTTACTGCGAGAAATTCTCGGGTTTTGCCCTGCTGAATGGGTAGATGATGTAGATACAGCTATAGAATCAATAAATCCTTACATATATCGTGATATATTTGGCTTAAATAGTGGTTATATTTACAAAGAAGCAATGGATCTTATACCAAGTTTGAGTAGTAAGAGGTAGTATTTTCCTTTATACATTTGATTGTATTGATTTTTAGTTAATTCAATAAAATATTTTACATTATAAAATATGAATGATTGATGAAATATACTTTTAATATTTTTAACTAATAAATTTATTCTTTATTTTATGAAATCTAAATAAATATTTTTTTTAGGGTCAATTTAGTAAATTTACCTCAATCTCTTTTAGTAAGTTGTTTGCTAGAACTTAAACTTGATGAAGCTCTTGTTCAAGTAATACTAACGTCTGACAATGTTTTATCTGTTCAATCAACAATTCTCCTTGGTGAATATTATTATTTAGTATATATTTAGCCATGGTATTTACTAATATCATGCCAAATGTAAATAATCTGTTAATTTGTAGGAGAGTTCCTTCATCTAGCTGATAGTATAGTTCCAAATAATATTAAAACGGCTTTATCTGATCTAGTCGCTTATGCTTTAGAAGGTCGACCATCATTAAAATGTGTCAATTACAGTACTTCAATTGAAGAATTTGATCAAGTACTATGTTCATCTGAAGATCGCTTAATATTTTATCCAGTCAATACTGTTCATCCTCAAAAGTCTGAAATATTTATAGGGGATGATTTTAAAAAAAACAATGCAATGGCAGCAATTTCTGCTTTAGCCAAATTATACAAAACATTAAATCATGAACCTACTCCAGCTACTATTGGCTTGTACCATGCAATGAATTTATTTGGTTCAAAAATTAGTATGTTAAGATATGTTACACATAAAAAACATTCAAAACATAAAGGAGCTCAAAGTGTAATGACTAAAGAATGTGAAGACTTTGTTAAAGAATCGGGGGTTTTAATTGTTAAAGAGGCTGTAGCTTGGAAATGGGATCCAATACGTTCTGCTCTCAAAGTAAATATTAATTTTGTTTTTTATACAATTAATATTATAGATAATAATAATTGATAGGATAACACAGATATTAATGAAAAATGTATTTCAGATAAGAATTAAGGAAGTTAACAAATTAGATGATATTTGTTACAATTTATTTGTACAAAGATTAATTGAATATTTTAAACCATCTTCTAAAATGTATGGTGATGTTGAACTTAGACCAGAAGTCCTTCCATTGAATTTATTTACTTTAGCATTATTTGATTTAATTGATGATTTAATGGATGCTCCAAATGTAAGTAATTTAACTAATCTATGCATAAGTTATTTTAATATTATTTAATTTTATTCAGTTTTATATATAATATAATGTATATAGGCAAATTTATTGTATAATTTTATGTTGAGTTTGGAATTAAAAATAAATTAATAGAAAATTGAAATTTTCTGAACATTTAATTTTATATTTACTTTGTTATTAATACTTTGATCAAATTATTATTTAATATTTATGTTTGTTTTTATAGGAAAGTGGAGAATCTTATCTGAATGGTCTATTAACTGATATCCATACACAATTAGACGCATTAACATCTTCCAATTATTCTTATAGTTGCTACTTGAATCCACAACGTTTAGCTGTTACTTTGAGTCAACATTATTTTCTAATGCTTGGACGAATAAGTTCCACTGAAAGAGGACGATATTGCTTAGATAAAACCAAAATTTTTCCTTTGTAAGTAATTGTTTATACATGTATAAAAATATTCAGCTTATTATTATAAGAGTTCAAAACTTAATATCATTAATATAAGTGCTTTAAAAATTCATTAAAGCACCCAAATAATTACTTTAAAAAAAATTATAATTAAACAGAAAAAAGTGGGAAGGCTGATTGTGGGCAGTCCTTAGAGAAATTAGTGGTTCATTTTAATTATTAAGATTTGAATGCAATGATATTGCACTAGAAAATATGATTCTGAGTGTATCTAAATATATTGTAATATATTATACTGATAATCCATTACAAAATTTACCATAAATGTAAATTACATATGCAAATATGCAAAATAAATTTCAAATCCCTTATCATTCCTTTTCAAGGAAAAACTTAAGGGAAATTCAAAAATTAAGCTAAATAAAGTACCAACTAATTAAATTCGCTATAGAGAGGGTACCCTATTTGTAGTAATCGGACCATTATTTCTACCTGAAAAAATATTTTCATGCATCAGAAAAAAAACCTATAAAAATTGCCGATTTTCCGCTTTTCAAGGATTAACTTTTGAGAAATTCTAAAAATGAGTTTAATAAAGTACCAAGTAGACAACATTTGCAAGCGAAGCATATGTTATACGTGAAAATCAGACTATTATTTCTACCCGAAAAAATGTTTTCATACATAAAAAAAAAAAACATCATTGTAAAATCAATACATTCGTCGCTTTGTTCAGAATCTAAAAGGCAGATAGATAGGCCAAATTAAAATGTGAAACACTCTAGTTAACACCCCCCGCCCTCCTCTTTCTACTAGAAATGTCACTGAGCAATCTCTTGAATTTATGCAAAAAGAGAAAAAATTGCAATTGCTTTAAGTTCTAAATTCAAATTATTTTTTGTACTTTTAAATGATTTGGTTTTATTGGATTTAATAAAAGTATCTTTTCAGTTGAGTACAATTATCAATGTTTTTAATTTATATGTTTATTGTAATATGCAAG
This sequence comes from Eriosoma lanigerum, assembly GCA_013282895.1. NCBI lineage: Eukaryota > Metazoa > Arthropoda > Insecta > Hemiptera > Aphididae > Eriosoma > Eriosoma lanigerum. The sequence goes on from CM023359.1 coordinate 1,016,823, forward strand.
AAAAATACTGAAATTAAATGATAGGTATATAATATAATATAATGAGTTTATCATTGTAAATTATGTGTTAATATTATCTTATATAATTTATTATAAATAAATAAAATTATTATCAAAATTGGTATATTAATATTTTAAAAAATATTAAATATTTATACATATAACATTTATTGACTTTTTATTGGTTAATACTTTTTTTATCACTTAAAATAAATACAAAGTAATATATTTTTAAAATATATAGGGTCTATTACAAAATAATAATTCATTACATTTTTTATCTTATAGATTGTTAAATATTGCTGTAAATACCCATTTATGTTGTTATGTCAAACTTATTGTTTCCTGTTTGGATTATACAACTGATTCATTTCCTAGGTAGTATTATATTTTTACGTTAAAATTTTTAATACATTACTGTTTTGTTGTGTATTTATTATTTAATAATAATATAAAATGATTATTTTTATATTGAAAACTAATTTATATCTTATATTTAGAGTATTATTAGGTCGTGTTCTTTCCTGTTCTCAACAAAAGTCACGTTTATATGCAACACGATTTTTACGTGTTCTTCTACGATTCAATGCTCATCGTGCAGATGATGTAGTTGCAACTGGGTTTTGGATACTTGAATTACTCATATCACAAACTGTTGATGATAATCCAGTAGTATCCATGGCTGCTTTAGATGCACTAGATGAAGCTTGTGACCATAATGTATTTTTAAAATCTATATTATATTTATATATTGACTTGCATATAATATAATATTATTAATAATTGTTAATCACTAATCATATTTTGTAGGATTATTTGAAAATTTTAATTGGATTAAGACCCAATATTCTTCAACTAGGAGATCGAGGATTACTTTTAATTGTACGATTTTTGTCAAACATTGCTGGTTACAAATATTTGTCTGAGTCTAGTTTTGTTACAAATCAATTGCACAATTGGGGTACCCATTTCAATTTTCGGTAATTATTATAATCATTAATTAGTACTGTATTATCAGTCTTTCTTCCTTTTTTTTTTTAGGTATGTATTGATAGTTGAAGGAGAATTGCATGATCAATTGACTCTTCATCAACGCCATGAAGATGGACATTATAAAACTAGACTTACTAGTGATATGTCCAGAAATCGAATTCCTAGTATTTGTTTACCAGCTCATCTTTATTCCGAAATGGCTGTACATGATAATGGATTTCAAGCAATTGTTAAAGATATTCATTTTCGAAATATAATTCAATTAATTCTCAATCTCTCCCAAGAAAACCCTAAAGATCAATTGAATTTAAAAGCTGCATTGTGGTCTGTTGGTCATTTTGGTAGTGTTCCCCAAGGAGCTTGTTATTTGGCCAACAATGGTATTTTGCAAGTTATGTGTAAGACAGCAATTTCTCATTCAGTGTATTCAATACGAGCAACAGCTCTATATGCTTTGGCTTTAATTAGTTCTAATCGAGCCGGGGCATCTCATCTCAAAAATGTAGGTTGGAATGTTTTGAATCGAGTATTATTAGATGATGAGTTTTACAAAATCAAAGATAAACGATTAGATTATAATTTAACATACACACCTTCCGATAGTTCTCAAGTAAGTATAAAATATATGTAAAATTAGTACACATAATTATACTAATTTTTTTTTGCATATAGGGCCTTGTAAGTGATTGGGTTGATGATATTGCTTGGGATCCAAGTGCTCAAAGTTCTGGAAAAAAAAATTTTTCCACTTTGCCAGCAAGTTGTGGCTCTTGGTCTCGTCAGCAATATCATATTAGAAGTTTGAGTGAAAGCAAAACAACTAATGATAGTCATCAATCGGAACAACTTGGTTCCCCACCTGAAAATCAAACGTAAGTATTATAGTATTAACTATTGTATTTAAGTATTGTTTATCAGTTATTCTTATTATTAGTTATTACTATTAATCATAATACTGACCTAAATATTCTTGTCATTAAGGTACACCAGTTATCGACTAAGGTCTGATAGTAGTTGTACAGCAGACAGTAGTACTAGTGGAGTCAGTTCTGGTGAATCTGGACTTTGTACACGCCATACGGACTATAGTTTATACCAGTAAGTTTTGTGATATATAATATTAATAAAAAAATGTTTTAAACTTATAAATATATTTTTTAATATAATTAGTGACAGATATCAAACATTAAGTCCTATACCTAGTTCAAGTTCCTTGTCAACGATTCCTATTCATATGCCTTCAAAAATGTCCATAGTTCCAGAAGGTAATTTGGTTTATATTTAAAAACTTCTCCATTTAAAATGTATAATTATTATGTAATATTAATTATGTATATTTTAGGTTCTAAATTACCAAGAAGAAATTCGTTTAGTTATAGAACATTAAAAATGATACAAAAAGGTATGAGTAGGAAAAGTTCTAGAAGTATGACAATACAACAGCAATCATGTGCTACTGATATGTTTGATATGTTGGCTGAACAAGAAATGGATAGAATGTCTCCATTAATTCGTCCTAGAGAATTTAGACAATCTTTTGGTACAAATTGTTCACCGTAAGTATATGTGAATAAAATGTTTGCTACATACTTTATTTAGTTTAACAAGAGAAAACTTTAATATTATTGAGATTACATAAACAAATATTTGCATTGATTGACCTGACCTATCAACAAAATAGAAGTTGGTAGTTGTCATTGACAATGGTAGCTCTGACAATGGTGAACAATATGTGAGTGGTATATACAATATATACAATAAGTTTCAGTGTTCATCTTAATAATTTTTCTCATTAAGCTATAAATATTGCGTACATTTTTTTTTTAATAAAATTATTTATTTATGATTGGTTCTTAGATTTGACGTAGAATCTGAAAAGACTTCTCTGAGTTCAAACAAAGGTTGTCATAATATTATTAAAGGTAATATTTATATTATACATTTATCTTACATTTACAGGTATTTTTTTTATACATTGTTGTATTAATCTTAATTTATCATAATTTGATTACTTTTGTTTTATAGATCAGTATAATGAGTTGTGTTATGGTGGAATTGCTTTGCCATCTGATCTTAGTATGATTTTTTCAAATATTGAAAAAGAATCTGAATCTGTTCCTACACCTGACTGTGAAGATTCGTCTTCTTGTTTCAAACATCTATCAACCGGTATAAATACATATGTTATTTATTTTGTGTTATAAAACATACGGTTATATACATTTTGTATGTACCCTACAAAGTACAAATATACATTTTTAATCAGCCTGTATAAATGTTTCTTATTATTATTATATTTTTTAATTTTAGGTTCTGAAGTTCTTAGTACTGATGACTCAGACACTGAAGAAGTTGTAGCAGATCCATTACCTATTAGAAGACAACGAAGTCACAATCGTTCTATATGTATGTTATGTTCAGTTAATGAACATGGTAATCGATCTACAACACGAAATAGAAAAGTATCATCTAGCTCCCTTAGGCGATGTCGAACTGGTATTATTTAATATAAAATTTGTTTTAACTTAATTGTTAAATTGTTTAAATTGGTATTATTAAATTTTTATTTGTATCTGTTATATTACATTTTAGAAACTGAAAGTAGTTACGGTATAGGCGTTGAAGGAGAAAGTCCGATATTATTGCCGTGGCAACACAATAAGTCTTCATGTTTACATGAAGCTTCAGGTTTTGGTACTGGAAGTAATGAAAGTGGTGCTAGTTCTGATATCAGTAGTAAGTACATTTCATTATTATTATTATTATTACATTATTTATTATATTAATTAAGAATTATTTCTAAAAGTGTAGTATAAATAAACTATCCCAAGAATTATAAGAACAATATAATACCAATATAATAATAACCAGGGATATAAATAATTGATGATATAAAGTTAATTTATAGATTTATAGATCCTTTTATTTTTATTCTTTACCTTTATTAATTCAAATGAATTTATTGCAATATTTAAATAGGTATCGTTAATATGATAAATCTGTTAGTATATATTATAATTAAAATACTGCATTAGTTAAAACAACACACATTTTACTATTTAACTGGTTTTTATACATAACAACCAAACAACATTATGGTTGATGTAATTAATTACTACAAATTAGACTAAAAATACATAGTAGTGTAAAATAATATTAAGTTGAAAGTTAAACATTAATATAATGTTTACAAACATATTCATTTTTTAATTTTTGGTTTTTAATTTACTTCATTCTGTGATATTTTAGTAATTTTATAATTTTAACCCTTTTGGATTTATCTTAAACTATTAACTTTAGATTTTATTTTTCAAATTATTGAATATTTTATATTATGAAAAAAAGTGGTATAATATATAAGCATTTTTTAAATATTATTTTCATACATTTTTTTTTAGATTTTAGGTTATTAAATCCAAAAAAAATGCATGTAGAATAAATATAGCATATTTTCTCAAATTTATGGCATTTTATGATATTGGCTTTACAATTATATGTGTAAACACTTTCAGGTAAAAATAATGTCCGATTACCACAAATAGGGTATGATTTCAGTAGAGAATTTTATCTAGTTAGTACTTTATTTAGATCATATTTCGAATTTCTCAAAAGTTTTTCTTTGGGACTGTAAAAAATACGTAAAGCTGTAAAATTCACGGCATTTATATTTTTGACAAACTTAAATTTCATTATTTTATGATAAGTTACTAATTTTTCTGTTGCACATTATTTGATAAATATACATCATTTATAAAAATAATATCAGTATATTGTATATCTACTGTATGTACTTGTATATCTGATTGAGTTTAGCTCAGAATATTTTTATTTTTAATGCAATATTATTGTATCCAAATTTTAATTATAATAAAACACAATAACATTTCACCATTAATCTCTAAAGGGACGAAGAAGGAATTGCCAGAATCAACTACCGGGCTTTTTGTTAACCCAATAATTATATAATATTATATAATATTTTACTTATTATTTTATATGAGACGATTAGAACTTGAAGAATGTGAATAATTTATCACATTAACCAGGCGATTTAGTTACACACTATAATAAATATATAGTAACCAAATTTATGAAAATAACAGTAACATATATTATATACAGAAACAGAAAATTAAAACTAAAATAATAAACAAATTTTCACAAAATGATTTTGTTCTAAAAACTAAGCAACCATAACATTATCTATTGAACTAATAAATATTTATTTTCAATAATTATATTTAAATTTCTAGTATTATGTGTTTAAAATGTTGTATTTCATTTGGCTTACCATGTCCATTAATTGTTTATGGATTGTTTTAGCATTTGAAAATAATACTAAAATGTATTATTCAATACCAAGTTTAATTCCCATTTGGCGTCATTGGTTATCAAATAAATATAATATAGAACTAAAAGTAAACCATTTTACAAACAATACATTTGTTATCAAATTAGAAAAATTTCAAAAAAAAATTCAAGCTTGGAAGAATACATTTCTTACAAAAACTTCAATTGATGAACAAACTACTGCAGTAAACAGTAAACAAAAAATATCAAAAATAAATTATGAATCAAATACATTTTCATCTACTAATAAAATTACTAGTTATAAAGTTATTGATAATTCAATATACAATAAATTTAGTACACTTACTTCAATTGATAAATGGAACAATTTTGTGAACAGTAAAAATATAACATCAACAAAAAATGATCAAACAAATATCTTTTCATCTACTACTAGTAGTAAAATTATTCATCTTAAAGTAACTGAAAATCCAACATTTTTTGTTCAAAATTTGACTTTACCAATGAAAAAAAGAAAAAATTCACAGACGAGTGCTAAATTAAAATATTTTGAACAGCCAATAAGTACTCCAATTTGGTTTTATACCAAATTGAAAAAAAAAAAAATATTAAGCAAAATTTAAATCATTGGCTTATAACAAAACCTTTAAAAATTTCTCACAATTATCGAAATAATTATTTTACAACATATTGTAATATACTTACTAGTTCTAAAAAATATGTTGCACAGAAATGTATTACTATGGAAAAACATTTAAATCAAATGAAAACTGATCAATTTTGGCATGTGACTACTACTGAAATATTGTAATTATATATTCTACTCGAATGAACATTATTTGGATACCTACCTAATTAAATTCAAATAAAGTATAAAATCATGTAATCTTTTCAATGTTTTTTATACATATTTTTTAATTTAGAATTTGAAAGTCATATCATGCTATAAAATGTATTAATACTTCTAAATATATTTCTGAATAATAAATTAGGCTTATTTATTACACATATATAACAATATAATTGATGAAAAATAAATAAATAATAATTTTCCCAAGATTACAATTAATAAATTTAAATTATATTTTATAATGATGGTAATTAGTTTTCTTTTAAGACTTGGATATAAGTTATGATTATTTAAAGGATAAAAATATATATAAAGGACATAACTTTGAATTTTAAAAAAGCCGGCTATTAACTGCCTGTCAATGATTGGACGTTTCACTTTTGTCCCTTCAGTTCTCAAAAAGATTAATGATGGCAGGATATTGTGTAATATGATTTGAAAGCAATGATAGTGCATTTGAATAAAACGATTCTAAATGAATCTCAGTAACATATACAATATAATTAAATTCAAGTTTCTTCAAAAATATATAATTCGTTAATTTTGAAATTTTCTGCCATTTAGAGTGGTTTTCCCATTGCAAATGACACTTATTAATAAAAAAAAAATATTTACTTATTTTAAAAAACACAAAAATAACATATTTTTGTAAAATATTTAACTTGGAAGCTTTTAAAAATAAATGTACCCATCAATTGTTACAATATTTTACATGTACCTATAAGGAAAAGTGTGTCATAAAACTGATCAAATTTTTAGCTTATTGTATTTAAAATCAAAATATTTATGCATTGTAACTTACAAAAAATTATAAAAAATATGAAATTCAATAAATATCAAATCTTACTAAAATTTCCAGCTTATTAAAAAGAATTGAAAATGTCGGTTTAAAAAAAAAATTGTATCTAGGTTAAGTAGTATATGTTTATACTTCTAATAAAGTTCAATAATAATAATATAAGTTCAAATATTAAATTCAAACATTTTCATTAACTATGTAGAAAAAAATTGTCAATGTTTTATATTAAGACATAAAATCAAAGTATTCATCGTAAGTTTTACAATGTATGTAAAATAACTATGTAAATACACAATACAATTTTAAATTTTATTTCAATTTTATTCTTTATTAGTTATCTAAAATAATCAAAATAAATTTTGTCGAAAATATAGTTTGCATACCTCATTTATGGTATACGAATATTATTGTTGCTCAAAAAAGTTTTTATACACCTACAATGTATATATATAAAAAGCACATATCATTGTAAAACTAATACATTTCTCCCTACACTCAGAGTTTAAAATTGAATCTTAAATTTTGAAAAGACCATATTTCATACATTCATTAATCACTATTTAGCAACTATTAAGTTTTTTTTTTTACAAATTATCCAAAAGTGGTGCTTTACTTGATGCATAAGTGAGGGGAGTACAAAATTATTACCATGCTCATCATCCTACTATAAAAAAATATGTAATTTCAAATTTGTATATTACTTCTTTATTGAATAAAAAATAATATTTTTTTTTAATATTTAAAAAAACAAAATATTATTCACATTTTATAATTAATATACTCTAATTAAATTATGATAATAATTAATGATGTATATATATATAAACTGATTCCAAGTTGATTTTTACCCCCACCCCCTTACCATTACCATATATAACTGCCACTGAAAGTAATAACTTTTAATATTAATTCTTAATTGTTTATTTCTATAGATTAGGTTATAATATAGTTTTTTATTATAGGAATAAATTGACAATTTTGTGCATAGTGTATATTTTCCTAATCATTAAATTGTTAATAGGTTTAGCACAGAGGTCTACCTTAGCAGATAGAATCACTAAGAGTCGTTCAGCTTTACGAAGAGATATACTAAAACTCGTTGAACAATTACCAAATCCTGTATTATACAAAACATCTACCCAAAGTCTTTTACAGTAATATTTTATACATTTCAATTAAACATATTTATATAGTTACTAATTTATGTTATTTTATTTTAAACCAGAATGAAACAAATGTATGGTGACTTGTTTCATGATATATGTGTTTACTCAGACGTGTGCAATTTATTAGCCGACCATCATTACCATATTCAAGCTAGACGTTACATGCATGAGCTCTTCTTGGATGCACCATTTAAAGAGGTAAATATCATTATAGTATAAACAACTTATTTAAATTTTCTTTTCTTACTAAATGTATAATTGTATAATATATTTAATTTTATTAGATAATATGATGCTACAATGCTCTGTGCAATTTGTTGTGCAACTTTTATGTTATAATTTTAAAACAATTATTTTTTTCTAATTAAATGTTTAGTTGTATGAAGAACCAGCAACAATACTTGCCCGACAAAGCCCACTGAATACGCCTAGTACAGATTGTATTAGTAATGATGAGATGGACAAAGGATATGGGGAAAGTGAACTCGAAGTGATCATGGAAGCTGAATTAGAAAATAAAAGACGATCTTCTGAAGTTGCAGCAGACTGGAAACCCCCTATGAATGTTAGACAACGTAAACTAACAGTGTATGATTCTTCTAGTCAGCGAGTACAAGATAAATAGGTGTAATAATAACAAATAGGAGATATTAACAATAATTAAGTAATTGTTTGTTTAAATTTAATTTATACTGTTTTTTTTTTTTTTTTTGTAATTCCATTGAAAAAAATAAATGTATTAATATATATATTTAGTATTTACATACACACATATATACCTATGTATATGAATTAAAAAAAAAAAAAAAAAATATAATGATATTAAATTAACAACATATAACTGTGATACATGTGACAAATGATAAAAAAAATACCCATAACAAAGCAAACGAAAACATTAAATTAATTGAGTAATTTGTATTGTATTCAATAGTAGAGTAAATATGTATGGTTATACAATAGAATGGAGCTACATTTAGTTTATTATATATTATAATTTATGGTCTTATCTTGTACAAATTCTATTGAATACAAAATTGTATATATATTTTTTAGACAACAATAATACAAAAATAGTTTTACAAGTTTCATAATTAAAGGCCCATAAATAATATTATATATTTTGAGATCATAAATATATTGATACTAATGATAAATTGTTTCGCGATATAATGTAATAAATATTGATAAAAATCAGGTACCGTTTTTAGGCTTCTTAGACAGTAGAAGACGGCTGATTTTAAAAATATATATTATATTAAGGGGATTCAACACCAGAATAAAAATATAACAATGAAAACTAAAAAGCCAGGTAAGACTGTGGGACATTGAGAAAAGTCTGTATTAAATTATGAAAAAAGATTTGGAATTATAAAGTTTTCTAGTGATCGTTCGACGATTTTTTATTGTTCATTAAAGGTTGAAATATTAAGTAATCATTAGAAAACCATTTATTATTTATTTATTTCATTTTAGATTTTAGTTATAGCCTGAGTCCTGAATTTGATTATTAAATGACGAAATATTAAAATAATTTGTTCTATCATTTGAGTAGGTATTTTAAACAATATATTTTGTCCTCTTGTCATAGCTTCACAACTATCTCTACGCTAGTTGTCCAATCTTCTTAATAGAATATACAATACATATCGTATCATTCAAACGTCAGGCGGTAAAATTATTGCATCACCATCGGTTTGTTTGCGAAAGTATTGTATTGTACCAACTTAAACTACAATAAAAAGTAAACCGCGTTTCGCGAAGATGACAAATTATAATTTTTGTGTATACTCTATTTGACGTAGCGACGTCATTCTCTGAACTTTGCCTTGATGTAAGACGGCAACGGGGCCACGTACAGCAACACGTTGAATACCATGGTGGCGATCGGGAACAGGAAACTGGCGACCAGATCGATTTGCGGGTCGGCCACCGCGGCCGGGTATCTTTCGTTCACGAAAGAATCGCCGTTCGGGTACCGGCACGAGAACACCTCGGCCGCAGGAACGGTGCAATTTTCCTCGGCATTTTGGGCCAGTCCTACGTATTGCGGACGGCCGTCGAACGCGTGGGCCGTCAGGTAAGCGCCGACGTATCTGGTCTGCACGACGTACGTGATCCACGAGAGCAATTCCGACATGCTCCGGTACGATCTAAATAATATAGATAATGTTATTTTAAATTTATATATAACTTTGCCATAGACTATTGATAGAAAGTAAAGTGAAAAAAAGAAAAATTAAAATTAAGAAAAATAGAAGTTGGATGTCGTTTAATAAAACGTATAAAATGTTGGCATGTTTTTCATTTTATTTCGTCCCTTATATAAGTAATTGGAATTAATTATTTATTATGTAATAAGAGGTCGTGTTTTTTTTGGCAATTTTACGTTTTGTCATTTTTTGTTTGTGCTACACACGTGCATTCGTGTGAAACGTAAACGATCATTATAAATAATGATGTGTGTGTATGTACGTGAGCAGCGTAAACATAATTAGGGTTTTTTAGTGAGAAGGGCTTTATACATATAATTTTTAATAATCGCACGTATAAAAACAGCAAAATATTTTAGGGAGAGCTAAAAATTATTTAGATAGGGAAGGGCCTCCTCCCTAGTTACGTCCATGGTGAGCAGGGTCTAGTTTTGAGGGTTGAAACCAACCCCGAATTGAAATAAAAAGGTGAATATTTTTTTATTTATTTACCGATTATTACTTATAATTATAATATTATTTTAAGTTGGGTACTTACTACTTATTTTTAAATTAAAAAAACCACCATAATAGAATCCTAGGCACGCTTCCAAGCGTGAGAGTATCCGGCAACGCAGTGGCGGTAAATTTAGTACTTCCTGGTTCCATTTATTTGTAAATAAAAATCCATTTGAATTTATAAACGAGTTAATGAGGTCGGAGCATATTTTCAATTTTTATTAAATTAATTACGAAAGTGGAACGTAAAATAATTTTATAAATTTGTCATTCTTTAAAAGAAACACCATCAAATTTAAATAATATGTAAAATATGCTCCTATTGATGCAAAATGAACTTTTTAACAAACTCATATATTTTTACAATTTTAAAATCGGACCATAAAAATTACCTACATTTTTGTAAGGCTTTCAAGTCCAAAACGATTAAAATATATTTATATCTAATATCTAAATATAATTTAAATTATGGCGTTTAGCTTAATAATTTACAGTTTGGTAATTTATTAAAAGACAGAGGAACATTTTCAATGTTCTCTCGTGGTATTTTTGTAAAATGTTGTCTAACAACGTCAAAACGAAGTCATACGTTTATAATTATTTTCATATTTTAAATAATTATATAAAAGTACATTGTACATACAAAATGCCCACAAGAGAACATAATAAATACTCCACTCTTTAAATTTGGTAGCCTGGTAACCTATCTAATAAATGTTTAATTTGTAATTTTAACACTGAAATGGCACGATTTGGGAATTTCTACGAAGACGAGGAAAGTTAGATTAGGCTGTGTAAGTCGTAAATACCATTATAATACATTAAGTTACTAATTTTGTTGTTAAGGAATTAGAAAAACAAGGAAAACTATTTTCGCGGAAGGCGAAGAAGAAAAACTTATTTTTGTACAATACGGGATGAAATATGAATAATCCCCTGTAGTATTTCGCCAAAGAAAAAAGTCAAAGAAAGAAAACAATTTTTTTAGGAGAAATAGCAATTAACAATAGTGCAGCAAAATATTAAGTTAATATTATATAAAACTGCTCTCTGTAATTGTATATAGCCATACATAATACCATATAGGTCTGCGTACAGGATGATCGGAGTATTGCGTTAACCAAAATAACATTGAAAACGTATATATAATATATCTAATATTAGTTGGTATTACGTCTATTAGGATTGTTGTAATGTTTCTGTAACACGAAATTCTGATCATCCTGTATACATTATTGTCGTTATTCGCAACACTTACTTTAGCATTCCACTGCCCAACATGATCATGATGCTGACTACGTATATGCAAAACACGCTGGTATTGTAAGCGTTTTTCGAGATGGCCATCACTGCGATGACCAGCTGTTCAGCAAACAGATAGCAGCTCAACAGTACGGCCGTGAACAAATTCAAATCCGTCCAGTTGTCGAATTTCATCAATCTGCACAAAAAAGAATATTGTATTTAATACGTTTATATAGTACAATATTTATGGTATAGAAATTTACATGCAAGTATACATGTTTTTAATAAAAATCTAATTAAAATTCATCGATTCAAATTTCAAAACTATTTAGATGTCGTCAGTGGCGGATCTAGGATTTTTTTTTTTTTTTCGGAAGGAAGGACCTAAAGTTCTTAACAAAATAACATTAAGATTAAATACATAATAATAATAAAAACCTATATTTTTCTAAATATTAAAATATTGTTAAATTGAAAAAAAAACTTATGTTAAATATAAAAAAAGTATCTACACATATATTTATGTATATTGTATAATGTACCTATATTAATATAGGTAATTTATTAACCTAAGTATAACACCCATGGAGGTCCATGTGCCCCCCCCTTAAATCCCTTAATAAGTAAAATTGATTTCCCTGTATGTATCTATACGTATAAAATATAAATGTATTGTTATTATTATTATTGCATATACGATTTTTTTAAACAATGCAAAATAGGAATCGTAAAAGACGATTTGACACGTGTAACACTTACTGATATAGTATTGCTGATGATCCGGCCACGGTGAGGAAAGCGAGCGGCAACGAGAAAGTATAATAGCTGACGAGGAAAAGTGGTCCGTTGTACGTGCCGTCTTGATTTTCCTGGTAATATCTCGTCCTGTGTGGAGCGACTGCAATATATAGAGTATACACATTACGGAGAAACGCATATTTAATTATTTAATTTCAATAAAATGATAAAGAACTAAATGTACTACGATTTATAATATAACTTATAAGTTATAGAAACTATACGGTTAATATAATAAAAGCAGTTTGCAGATAGATCTAAGGATTTACAAACCTTATATTATAATTTATAATGAAGATCGCAGATGGATAAAATCGTGCGCGTATTGTGTTGTCGTGAAATAATAATATTTATCCACCGAGTAATTTAACGACGATTGTGACTCTATTATAATATGCATTAAGAGGATGGTTTATCTTATATCCCCATGGCTTAGCAAATGTTGTATTTGATGAATACAAAAAACTGTGTATATACTCGATAGGCTGTATAGAATAGATTTTTATTTCATACTATAGCTATAAGTAGAAGACATAGACAAAAATATACAATTTCTAAAACTCCCCATCTATAATATACTTATAATATTATACAAATAAATCAGAAAAACTATAAAATTACGATAATAAAATAAAATTAAATAAATATAAAATTAAAAACAAAATTTCAGATTTACAAACAATAATGACGTAATAACTATTTTGCACGACTACAAAAAGTAATCTATAATAAAGTATTTAGAATTTCAGAGAAGGGATTAAGCCTTAAAATTTTCCCTTATGTCCACGTCTGATTTTGTCTAATGAAAAGGGCCTAAATAAATTTATAACAACAACAAATTTTTGTCTTGAAGTATCCCTGTTTTGCAGGGATCTTGTTTTCGGTATAAAAGAGTAATAAGTTTGTAGAAATTATATTATTATTATTATTATTATTATTATTATTATTATTATTATTATTTGTTTACTTGTATAATATAATAGTAAATACAGACATAGGTACCTATAAGTTATAATGTAATAAAATAATACTTATACTATGCGAGTTGAAGTAAATTCATATTTTAAATTGCTAACTCATCACAAACATTATTATAAATTTATAAATCATATGTATTATTATTTATTAATCATACGCGATACACTCATAAGTCATAACTCATTTTTAAGTAGTTTTAAATTTATAATATTTGCAAAATTTGCATTAAAGATAATACAAACCATTGATAATTGAGATTGACTGTAAAATGTAAATCTGTAATATATAAATAGTGTGATGGCAGAGGTTATAGTAGAGCATATTATTATTAAGATTGTGGTTAAGTTATAATTTAATAGCATTTATGTTTTATACAATAATAGTAATAATAGTAATAATTAGAAATGTGACAAACTGTTCGAAATTCAAACCTATAACCAAACCAAAGTTGGTGTTAGGGTTAGGCTAAGAGTGTTCTCATTTGGTTCGGAAATCGTACTTATTATTGTTACAATTTTCCGTACCAATCTTTCGTCCTGATAATTTATTTCAAACTATGGATTTATCTTAGTTTTTCATTTTTAATAGTTAGGTTTGAGTTCGTCATATCAATAATAATAATATATAATTATCTGCTAATATTGTTCGTATAAAAATAATTTGTAATTTATCATATTTATAGAATATACCTAATTAAAAACAAATCGCGGACTTGTCTTTTCAGACAATTCATATTACACGCATTTTGACATGGTCGTAGACAAGATTTGTTTGTATGGTTGTATGACAAGATGTATTGTAATGTTAATTTATTCAATTTTTTTTTATTGTACTCACACGTGTACGCTGTAGTAAATATCGATGTGAAATACGTGGTTATTATGCACATCAATAGCATACCACTCCGAGACATAAACGTGGTTTGATAGTCCTGCATTGGAAATATATTATGTTATAATGTAATATTGTGACAATTTAACAATATTATATGGATAATATTTTATCCTCATGACAAAATCGGACCAAACGTTTTGTTTGTGTACGCATATATAGATTGTCAATTGAAATACTTACTTTGATGTTGTGGTAAAACATCCAAATCAACAAAAACGCCGCGGGCAGGGCGACGAGACGTGCGGCCAAGTAGAACAAAGCTTGCCAGGAACATCCGAAAGTAGAAGCGAATTGACGTCTGCAATTATACAAAACCTTATTTGAATGATATAATAGTGTTGCGTGAATGTCGTGCAAACATAATAATTTTTTTTTAAATAATATTACGTCGAAATATAACAGTAAGGGTAATCAGAAATAAGATCATGTCTGCGAAATTTGTTTTAATCACGTGTGCTTAAAAACGAGCATATCGTGTCTTGCGGATTATATTTTTATTTATTACCCACCTAAACAATTATTACTTAACATAGTTATTATAATAGTATATTATTGTTCTACTTATTATCATTATTATTTCCCGCAATACTTATATTATAGTTCGTAAATATTAATATGTCAATATTCTGTGTGAATTGCGCGCGCGGTAAATTTTATATAGGAAAATCCTTGTTTGAACATTGTTCTTTCAATATACATGATATACAATCATACATTCTGGTGGCTATGAAAATTATAATATGAGAAATCGAAACAATTTTTACGTAACACGACGTCAATTCTACGTGACACGAAGAAAAAGCCTGCAGTTTGTTATTAGGTATTACCTACAACAAATATTGCTTGCAGCGTATTATTATAATGTGTATAATAATTAATAAAGCTTGAACTCAAAAACAATGAGAAAACGTTGACAACACGATTTATACGAGGTCAGTCGAATAAATAATGCAATCATTTTTAATATTAAAATGTGTCGTTAATGTAATAGGTACTCAACTAGGTATACTTATTAACTTATATTATACTATATTATACATTTAAACAAGTTGAAAATAGTATAGTTTTCGATTTAAATAATATGGTGATCATTATAATATATATTATAGACAGGTACTTTCTGTAAATTAAATGTCATTTTCATTTAGTCGAGTTATAATAATAGGCTTCAAGTTTTAATGTAATAACGTATATTAACGTAATTGATTTTAATAATAATTATACGACCTATTACCTTCGGTCTACAGAATAAACGTCACGGCGGTAATAGGCGAAATTAATCGTGGGAATTGTTTTTTAAAATATTCAATATTTCAATACGAAAGTAAAATATATTATTTTTATTTGGATAATTATTGAGAAAATCTAGTAAATTATTAATAAATCGAGTTTTATGCTGTACATGAACATTTCGGTTATTCAAACTAGGTACGCGTATTTTATTCTAACATACAAAAATTACAGTTTATTAATTTATATACCTATTGAATTTGTCTATATTACGATATTATTATACATTTATACATATATTCATATAAATAATTTTAATTTCGACCGATCAGTTTATAAAACACGACTCACAATTTGGAATTTATTGATTACACTCGTGGTAGGTAAAAATAAAAAAAAAAATTATTATTTTATACTGTATAAGTAATATATCAAGTAATATAATATTATATAATTGCGTATGTAAACTAATGTTCTATTTATTTTTTTCTACAAAAATTTTTCCATCAAAATATAATATAAAAACGGTCATTGAGTGTTTAGGTATTATAATATAGTAGCATTAAATGTACAATCATTTGCATATATAGACGTAAAAAGTAAACGGTAAATATTATTCTAAATCTCAAGAATTTTTGTATGTAAACGAGTAAATGTAATGTTTTTTTGGTATATTCAAATATTTATAATAAGAAAAATAATGTATATAACATAATAATTTAAATTAACGTTTACAACAGTGATATTAAAAAACTATATTTTACAGCTGGTGTAGCGTATCGTGTACATAATAATATAATGTAATATATTATTATGTGGAATAACAGTATCTAACTTTTTTCTTTAAATGTACATTTCTATTGTGTATATTGTTATTATTATTATTTGGAGTACGATTGACGAACGAGTGAACGATATATAGTTTTTTTCCCCAATTTGATATGACATTGTAGTTACTTATAAAAGAACTTCTAAAAAATAACTACAAATATAATCGCATCATTGTTTCGCGGTATAATACACAGTTCATTGTTACACAATGTATTATATAAAATAAATCATAAATACCTACCTATATTTATATCGAAATTTAGATTTTTTTTATTATTATTAATTTTCGTTTAAATTTACATCGGTATAGTATTTCTTATATTATCCTATATTCAATTATTTTGAATAGCTTTAACATTTCTATCCCGTCAATGAATTGTAAGTAAAACTATATCAACTTTTGATTTTCAAACGGTGGTTTTTCAAATCGTTTCAAAACGTTTCCTGTTTAACATAGAAACATCTTGTTGTCCAATGTAATTTTTAAGGTAAAATTTTAGGTAACTACCTAACTAAAAAATTATTTATTTAAAATTTTTAGTTATCGAAAAAGAAAAAGACGAATGTGTCAAAAAGGTTTAATACTCCAATATATATTGCATTTTTATTTGTATTAAAAAAATGCACTAAAATATAAATTAAAAATCACTGTAATTAAAAATTAACACAAATGTTGAAAATTCATTTTAAGTGCATATTTTAAAATAAATGCATATATATATATATGCTTGCATATTTTGTGGTTTTTATAGGGCTATACAACTCTACAAGTCCTCTACCATAGTCGGCTAGTTATAATTATTGATCTTATAATACACTATTTTAAAATTAATGTTATATAAGTTTATAATTCTCTCCGTTTACTTATAACTTTGAAAATTTATTAGGTGTTTAGTAAATATGTTCATTATATTTTAAAACATATAGTAAAACTATAATAATCTTTATAATAATAATAATAATTAGTTATCATTACAAATTTACAACATTATTAGGAGTGAACCGAGAACGCTTTTATTGAGGGGTCAAAGCGTAAAAAATTAGACTAATTATATAATTTTAAAAGTTAATGCTACTAAAAATACCACTATTAGTCGTTTAACCCATGTAACTATCAGTACACATTGATAAACAATTATAATATATTGATTTATAATAATACCGATAAATAGTACAACTGTACAAGTATATTTGGGTAAAAATCCTACTTGGTTGACTTTTTTGTTTAACCAACTGAGTATCTGGTATATACATTAATTGTGTGGCAAACAGTTTTCCTTTCCTGAATCTAACCCTGATATTAGCTAATAGTCTCTCACATAAATATAATAAAATATATTACATATTAATATGTATAATATAGTGTAGTAGTTTTAGCTGTAAAATTTACAAGTATGCTATTACCTATATGTAGTGCTATTATATTTATATAGTAATATACTGCATATAGCCACTTACCGATACAGAGTAATGCCGATTTGTGTGGTCGAAGACTCCTGGACCGAATACGGGTATGGATGAGAGTTTGGTTGATGATCGCTAGGTGGTGACCCAAGTAGCACAGACATTGCCGAAGACTTCCTGTAAAGAGCCCCTTCCATTTTAAACTTCTCCACCAACGCCACAATTTGTGCGTTTGACTCGACGAATCTCTCTCGTGACCGTCGATCGACCGTAGACAAGCATACTGTGAAAGTGTGAACAATATAATATATTATGCTAATTAATCGTTGACATTAAATTGTAATCTTTTTCGTTCGCAATAATATATTATTATTTTTAACGATGTTCAATTAGACGTTGAATATGCCACAGATATTAATAATTATTTGAAAAACAATTTGTATTTTGTATCCAGGCTGCTTAAAAACTTTGACCATTATTAGATCTATGTCGATCAAATTAAATTCGATTTTTGTTACTAATAATATTTATATACAGAATATTACGAGAGAATGCGCTGCGAGGATCATAGAACGTCACGATTATTATAATATTGGCAAATTACTTCAAAATTAAAAAACAAATTACGTGAATTCTTTCACGGAACGATGACCTTTATAAAAAGCGTGTATATCTACTATATATATGAACTATGAATATAAATATTACGAAAAATTATCACTTATTATTGTAATAACTAATAAATAATATTAACATTAAAAAATAATAGTGTGACGAGCATTTCCATGATTATCTTTTGTACATAATGCTATTTATTTATTTATATTATATTTTTTGGTACCTATAATAGTATTATTTTTATACTATTATTATGATTGTCTTGTTCGTGCGGCGCTATATAAATATATAATGCATATTATAGACGTTACGATATCAATTGGATACAGATTTTTTTTTTTTTATATGAAACTAATCCGTCATCCAAATGACTGAAATTATATAATTTATGTGCATCTCTATAATGATACTAATTTAAGGAATATTATCGAAATTAAACCTTAATTACTAATTAGTGTAAATAATTATTAATTTAATATAATATAATTCGAATAAACATAATAAAATACATCGAAAGTAACAAAACAATATTTAATAACAAGTATTAAAATTAAATATTTTTGATTTCCTTTCGGTTTTATCATTAATGTAAGTATAATTGTATTTTTTTAATAAAGGTAGGTATATACTATAATGCTGAAAAATAGTTAGTGAATACTGAATTTCAGTATTTTCTTTGCAATTTCATCGAATAAAATAAATATTATACTATTATAATAAAAATGAGCGTCATTCCGAATATAACAATGAAATTAAATATACATAACGAATCCATTCAAGAATGAAAAATACGAGAATACACTTCCTACTATAATATTGATTATTAAATATGTATTATTTATACCTACGCATGCAACGTCATTAAGCTATGCTGTACACGCTAGGTATAATAAATTGTAATATAAAAATATTTGCTGTTTATATATTTTATGAATGTATAAATAGCGTGTATGCGTGTGTGCAGTACACTCATAAATATATGCATGTTAATGCGTTTATATATTTTGGTAACACTTTTTGTAGGTTGATGTTTGTGTGTAATATATAACGTCCTTTTATCTACTCATTCCACAAGTTAAGTTTGGTATTAACCACACGTTATGTCACATAAGGCATAACATGTGCAAGTTATAATACCACGTTGATGTAGCAGGTTAATATTGATACCATAGTTATTCTTACCCGGACCTATATGGATATAACAACAAAATAATCCCACGCGATTTACGATCATTTCTATGATATATTGATATTATAATAAGCCATAAGGTATACCTAAAGCATACAGCGTAATCGAAATTACATTTTAGAAAAGTAGTGGAAATTAGATATATGGGTACATACGTTTTCAATATTATTACCATTATTTCTGTAACGTGAAATTTTCATCACCTTGTAGGTATACTTATAGTATAATATGTACGATGCAACCAAAAATTATTTTCTAATCTACTAAATGAAAAATATAAAATTAAACAATTCTAAAGAATTAAAATTTGTATCATTGAAACTCCTAATTCATAGTAAATGATAAAATATTTAGAAATGTTACAATTATTAAAATAACTATACAATTTTTTTTATTTAAACATTTATTCGGTCCAATCGGGGAGTCTGGACCTTGTAGAAGTCCATCCCCTTAGTTGCACCACTGATGTACAATAAGTCAATAAATATGAGCCAATTTGACATGTTTTACATAAGTATATGTAATACATTATATTCAGTATGCTCACTCAAAGCATGCTTCACTAAAAGTTATAATGAAATATTTAGCCGGTATCCGGATTATCTCAGATCGAAATATGAATTTGTTTGAATGATATGGGGTGAGTAACAAATATCAATACACATTCTAGATTACTTTTCAAATTTTAACTTTTTTGATATACACGTGAAATACTTAACAGTTTAACACCTATTTTTGACATAAGATTCGAATAATAAACTAATTATTTTTATTTATTAAACTTTTAGAACGGCTTATCAGGATTGATATGTAATAGATATACTTATACAGTATATAATACAATATATTGTATCATATTGATTTTCGCTCAGAATCGTAATTACTAATGCAATATCATTACATTCAAATTTTAATTATAATAAACCATTAATTTCTCCGAGGACCGAAGGGACGAAGGAGAAACGTTCAAATCGACCTTCCTGCTTTTTTAAATTAAATATATCCTTATTTATCAACGATTATATTGTTATTGAGCATTGATCGTAGATTTATCTAACAATAAAATATTTTATTTAAATTAATTGAAATGTATAATATCGTATTTATATAGGTAGTCAAAATTAGGAATTTGGGTAGATAATTATATGTCTAAAACTCTAGGATTAAATATTTTAATTTAATTTAAAAAGATAAAATATTGTCATGAAATCTATGCGATAAACACCTTTGTACACAGTATACCTATTATGATTTATAGACATAAAACAATTGATAATAATACATAGTTTGATAATTTTTGATTTTTGAAAAACGCTTTAAAAATATTTATTTCACTTACGATAATACATGAGTGGGTTTTCCATTTCCGGACACGGGAAACCGACCGCTCGGAAATAGTCCAACATCATTCTGGTCGGACCCGCGTACACCAAGTCGCCCAGACACAAGTAAGCGACGCGTTCGAGAAATGGAAAAACGTCCGAACGCGGTTTTTCCATGGTGAGCACTACAGCTCGGCCCCTGCGCTTAGCATGACTGCTGACCATGGATACGATCAGGTACGTGGTCAAAGGATCTAATCCGGCCGTAGGTTCGTCCAACAATAACAACACTATATTTAATATGAAAATATATTAAACTAAATTTTCGTTTAAAACGTTTTTTTCACAATATCCTATCATCTGTACAGTCTACACAGAATTTTGTGTTACAGCGATTCAATTTTAAAGTAAAAAAAAAAAATATATAGGTTTCCATTTGACTTTCAAATGTTGACCACGGGAAAACCAACTACATTTCAAAAGCAAATATAAACGTCCGAATGATTTTAGATCATAGTCTTCGCCGTTTTTCTCTATTTCGTACACAACATCTATGATGCGTATATCCAAACGGTTGTGAATCACTCTGTATAATTGTATAATATAAATATGTATAGTGCTATTTTTATACCCTTTGTAATTTACCTGGATCTTTAACCAATTGTGTTCCAATCACCAACCTCCTGTACTCGCCTTCGGTTAACGCTTCTACGCTGTGTCGGGCCACTTGACTTAGGGCCAAGTCGGCCAATACCTGCCGGACCCTTGAATCTTTGACGTAGCCACTGACTTGCGAGCCGATCGATAGATTGGCCGCGTAACGTAACGTTTGTTGCACGGTTAATGATGGGACGAGGTCGGCTCGGTGGCCAACGTAAGCGCAACACTGATTGAACATGGCCTGCGTGAGTGGCCGACCGTCCAAGAGGATTTGTCCGCGAGAAAATCCTTTACTTCGTCTGGCGATCACTTCTAAAAGTGCTCGTTTTCCACTACCTAGGCGTACATAAATATTATACATAACAAATTAAATATATACGTGTATTATACTCGTATGTAGGAAATCGGGTTAAAGTTTAAAAAGAATCAATAGTATACACTTGTATAATAAAATATTGTAAGTAGGTATATTAAATAATATTGGGCAGGCTTAGATTTTGGGTCAATTTGAAGCTCCGAGACCAAATTTTCGATAATAAGAGTAATAAAACACAAAATATAAGCTGTTCATAAAATATAAAAAACTTGGTTATGGGGAAAGTTTTCGCAATTCGGGAGTATCTTGGACGAAAAGAAAATGGGATAATATTGAATACAGTCATACCATGTAGCATTTTAAAATGATTTATAATCGTAGTGTTTTTTGTTATTAAATCGCTGCTATCTCTTGATTTTCGCCCTTTTCTAGAACTATAGTTCTAGGGTTGACTCATTAAGCTCGGCAAAATGAATTAAACGATGTGAAATTAAGTTCTAATTACAGTGTCTCGGATCGTGTGTATATTAGTATTAAATGTTTATGATACACACAATTTAACCACAACAGGTTTGTTACCTTTCGATCCCAGGATGGCCATTACTTCGCCGGCCCTTACTTCCAACGTGATATCCTTGAGTATGAGTCCGGTCTGCACCGATCCAAACAGCCTTTGGAAACACGACGCGGGCTCCACCTGGCCCGTGTGAAATATATTATTCAGCTCCAACGAATAATCGCCGCCGATCATTTTTGACGGTTTCATCGCAACTGAAACGACGGCGGCACGCCACTGTAGTGCGTTGCGTGTGCAGAACAAGAACTGGCTGGTCGCTGGACCGAAACCTCTGTAGTCTGGTCGGTCGTGGAAGGTCGTTGCCACTGTAGCCAACCACGTCCGCCGATTCTCCTGTGCAATCCGCACCGGAGGTTAAAGACCGGTTTAGTTGGCTGCCTTGGATCGTACCTGTCCGCCGCCCTCTCGGGTACCTGGCATACACCGCAGGTGTCTCGGACGATTTCACACACCGCGGCAGTCTGCATCAACCGCCGCTTACCTGTTCGTCGTCCGCGGCGCTGTAATAATAATAATAAAATTCCCTCCAATACAACGTGCGTATCATAATTCATAAAGTCGACAAATCGCCGATTTTTGTTATTTTAAATATTATTGTTTATTCAATTATTGTTCACAATGTGACATAATATAACGACCGTGTTAATAGGAAAGCGGATTTCAAAAAAAAAAAGAATCATTCGATTATGTTCAGATTGTATAATATTATATAATAATATATAAAATATACTTACACCTACGAATAATTTTCGGTAAGTCTGTTATCTTTATTACTATAATTTATACCTATTACTTATACTGTGTGTAAGTATAATAGTTTTTTATAATATCGGTTTCATGCCTCGTTTATCGGAGAACCGTCGACGACAGTCATATCGTCGTATATGTTATCGTAATATTATATATAGGGGCGTCCGTATCGTTTCACCCATACTGTAAACAATAGTTTTTTATCGTCTCTAAAAAAAGTAACATGACGACTCACGGGGGGCGCGGTTGTGTTTGCATTGTGGTATATAAATCGCGCGGTATTACAATAATAAAGTGATATGATGTGGGTAGTGAAATGACGAAAAAATAACATTTATTTTTCATTTTTTCATTCCTAAAGGTGACCAGTCCCGCCAGAGGAATGCGACAAGTTGACCTCTAAACTCGGTAAGGGGCACGCTTATGGGTTTGTTGGGGTAACCGTAAGGCCATCATCGTAATATAATATTATACCTACGCTTTTTTCCGCACGTAATGCTCAATATTATTACATTAGTTATTACATGTTAAATTCACATGTGAAATCGCGGGTAATTGACTTATCTTTGAATTAATAGCCGGAAGAATGTATTATTGTTGTACATTGTATTATTTGATATAATATATGATATATATGGTCACATATATAAAAAAAGGTGTTTGCACTTGCACACCCGGCTGAAATAGCAGTTGATTGTGATGACGTAGGATTTGGACTTATATGCATAAAAAATGACTTAATATGTATGTGGTAAAATATGCTCATGTAAACTATAATATTTTAAACAAATCATAAATTTGGTTTAAATCAATATCAACTAAAAGAAATTGTATTTACTAATACAAAATAATATGTTTTTAAATACGTATTTTTTGTTTTATTACTGGCTACTAATTAATATTGCCATTTTTACGCGTTTAGGGGTCGGGTAATAACGTTTATTAAGGAACTGTAATCTTCATTTTCTGTAAATTTGACCTTATTAAAAAATACTTAATGTTACAAAATAGTAATGCATGCCATATAAAGACAAAATATGATCTTAAAATTGTAAAATATGTTCTTATTTTTAACCATATTTTTATGGAAAATATTATTTTGTGTTCATATACAGTATGATCGACCGAAAAAATATGCAATTGCATACTAATGGGATTAGCTCGTATATGACTTTTCACATACCTACCTATTACCTACCTATTGTATTCAATTTACCAGCCAATAACTTATTTCGTAAAAATGTGTTAGTTCATCATTTAACAAAATAAAAATATTACGGTCTTTTTTAATCATTGTTTGAAGCGTCTCACTGCGTGAAGTCTCCAAAATATACGCCAAATGGCCAAATATACCTATAATATATGATATACCGTATATAAATATACTAGTATAATATCAAATATTCGGTCTACATAAAAGCCACAATTCTATGTTATCTTCATTACTCTCAATTCTCGTAATTGTAATTTTAAGTATTTGATTATTTCATGATAATATATTTAATAACTAGTAATTTTGCATATTTCCATTAATAATTTTATAATTAAATATTTTTTCAAATTTATAGCTATATTCTAAAAAAAATTGTCAGAAATTATAGATGCATATACATATATAGAGTTTGATTAATATTGTTTTAATAAATATCTTAAACTATTTGACATTTTCCAATATTTAATATTATACTCGTAGTTGTAATAATTGATAAACCGATTAAATTAAGGAATTTAAAATTTTGATAACGAGTATTGTTAATAGTTTTATAGATATCAGTAAATCACATTATATATTTATATAGTTTATTATATATACAAGGAAATAATAAATATACTTCTTGATGCACTTGAATAAAAGTAATTGGAGAATTCGTTTATTAAGTATATATATATATATTTTCCATCTACGATCAGTGATCACATATGTATTAAGAGAACTGCGTTTAGTGTCTTACAAAGAATTTTTTCAGAAAATGTATTATACAAATATAGTAATTCATGCGTTACGTGATTTCTGTAATAAATATATTTATATATACTTATTATTAAATTACATATTCTATTATTATTATCGGCATATTATTTTATTTTTTAGTTATGATTTAACTTAAATTTGTAATTATAATAGAAATAATTTATATTTTGATATATTATATTACCGTTAAATAAAAGTGTCATGTTAATAAGTAATAAGTAGGTTTACCTATACCTACAATATCCTCAGCAATAGATTACTATTATTTAGACATTGAAAAGTTAAATATTATTAAAATTATAGTTAATTTAAGTACCTATTGTATATATATTTTATTAACGAATTATTCTCTCACGTTATACATTCTGCAGCGTTATAATTTATAAACTAAATCCATCTTAATGTTAAATTAAATAAAACGTATTGTGTTAAGTATATTATATAATATAAAACCCATTTTTAAACTGTTATTATATATATTTTTTTTTTTATTAATATATCTATTAACAAACGATTTTTATTATATATATATATAATAATAATAATATTATAAATATCTTATTACCAAACACGTACCCAAACACACACACATACATTAAACGAGTTTTAAATTATTCTACTGACATTTGACAGTCAAAAAGTTTACAGTTTGTTTTTTACGAACATATATTTTAACGTTACACCGAAATGCTTGAGTGATCACACATTCAGACACAGAAAAACAAAAACAAAATAACTACGAGAGATCAAAATAGAAGGCGGGAGATAGATAATATATAAAATGCATTTTTTGTATGCATATAATGACTAATATGTGTTTAACGCAACTTACAATATATTTTGAATAATTATTGTTTTGTTTATTCAAAAATTTCAATCAAATTAATATAATACCTAAACGAGTCATTCTAGTCATTACTAATTATTAGTGTTGTAACATTATAATTATGTCTATAATACTGCAACATTATACGAGTAGAAGGGCAAATGTAGATTATATTATTTTCGTTGTAATTTAAATATTTTTTAATGGTTTATGGATATATTTTCTTTTATAATTGCGAAAAATGATTGTTCAATACTGTCGTTCATTAGTATAAATACGCGAATAAATGTTTTATATCTAAAACACATTATACCTATGTTTAAAATGTAAATGAATATTTTTATATAGAAATAACATTAATAAAATAATCGAAAAATGTACTCATGCATATTATTCATGGTAATGCTTATAAAGGTTCATTGGTTTATGCAAAATATTTATAATTATTTTTTGCTACTAATTATTATTAGACAATAATAATAATAATTATAAAATATTTACCTTTTTTGTTTATATAATTAAAATATTAATTGGGCATATAATTTTATTACACATTTTACTGATGTATAACACTGAATTGAAAATATTTAATCAAATTATATTCACGTAGTATTATATTTTGATACGATGTGTATTGTCATTTATTATTAATATTATTATACATTCATGTTTCGACTCGATTGTAAGACTAATCGATTTTCTAGTTCTAAAATGAACATTAATTAAGGTTATATACAGATATTATATATATCGGGTCATCGAACGATTTTTGTCCAAGAATGTCATCGATTCCACGGTCAAAGACGTTGATTTTGTGATGATAATCGATTCTGTGATCGTTCGTATATTTCTTTTGCTTCTTCTTAAGTTTGTCCTTGACACGGAAAATATCATTTCGTTATATTATAGTAGTTTGTCATTTGATTTTAGTCTTGTTTTTTTCTCTCTTTTTTTGTCATCATGAAAACGAGACATTTTCATACCGTGAACAATCTCACTTTGGTAACACCAGTAAGGCGCGGTAACAGATCGTTAATGTATTCCTATAGTACCTAGGTACCTAATTTACCTATAATACTGAAACATGGGTATATTACTATATTATATAATAGATTTCGTTCCCAGGATCGCGTACTAATTAGCCTAGGAAAATAGCCACCGAATGATGCTATTAACGCGAAAAAGAAGAAGAAATATACCTATACCTAAACCAATTGTTTAGTTTGGGAACAACATTGTATTGTTATTATCATGACGGTATCTATAGCTGTTCCTGACGCGATAAATTCCAGGACAGCATATTAGTGGGAGATATATTACACACTATAATATTATAGCTATGTATCTGTATATACCTTGATAGGGCGCAACAATAATATAATAATAAGTACACATATAGCTATACGAATTGTGTTTGAGAAACGGTACTTTTGTATGTGTGCTGTGCGACGTGTGTACAAATACGTCAAAATCGTAGTATGTTATAGTCAATCAAACACATTTCGCATCATACGGAGTGATTATAATTTTGTGTTAAAAAAATATAATGGAAATAACATTGGAAAAACGTATATAATCCCCACCATTTTTGTAACACAAAATTCTGATATATATATATTATGTGTGTACCACGAAATTGGCACACACGGATAGATGACCAAACCGTACGTATATTATTTAATAGCGGTTCTTAATATGTTTGACATAAATTACACATCGTTCGCGTATTAGTAGTATTACTACTATAGGTATCTACTAGCAGCAGTGATGTACTACAAAATATAAATTATAATCGATTGTTCGAATGTCGGCGTATCGATATGGTGTTATAAATAATAATATAATTTTATAACAATTATTGTTAGGTAAAATAAAAAAATTAATTAAAATACTATCGAATAAGTAGCAACCACACTATACCATCGTCTGGAGGTCGATAACACTGCAGATAACGTTTTATATTATACACTCCTATTGAACGAAACGTCTATATTATATAGAATTATTTTGGATTTTCTTTTTACCACCAATGTTAAATGAACACAATATAGGTAGTTCTGAGTTGAACGGACTTACATACATGTATGTATAGACTTACTATGATTATTATATTATTACCTATGTATAGGTTATAGATACAAACAATACACATCACAAATTCACAAACAACTTCTGAATTTTGGATAGAAAATCTATAGGCACTTTAACATAATGCATATATGGTTTTATTCGTATCTCTGTAAACTATAAATTATTATATATACATCGCATTTCAATAGTTAAATATAACGTCGTTGTGTACACGTAGACTATAAGTCAATAACATATTAACATATTATACTCTCTTAAAACAAATATTATATATAATTATATTTCAAAATGTACGAGATCGAATCATGAATACACGACGGTTTTTACTCATTTTGCGGTAAACTATCGTATTTAACTACTTAATTATATACATATGAATACTATACGTCAAAAAATATATATAAACAAAACTCGACTTGTTTACAATACCTGTATATATAATTTTCTCCGTAAATTATAAACTGTACAGTTACTATTTTCCGAACTATAGTATCCTACGGAGAATGTTTTATACCATCACGTTATTTCAAGCTTAATTCGACTATGTAAAAAATAAAATATTTGTGGTGAAATTAGGTAAAAAAAACAGTTTGTAAGAGAAATATGTTTAGTCGTTATACTCTGCATGTAGATAACGTGCGTAGAAGATCAAAGATGAAAATCAATTTTCTCTCTCTCTCTTTTTTTACCAGTTTTACTAGTATACCTACTCGGTAACTGAAGTATAATTATATAATAGTCGTATATATTGATGATTACCGATCAGTCAATTATAAATAATTGTTAATAATTAAATTACTCTGTGTAAATATATATATATATATATATACGTATAAGGTTGGGTTAGTTAATTTTTGAATAAATTAAATCTATTTAATTACACGCTTCCTTTGCGTCTTTAATTTTGTAACATAATATTTTATTTATTTATTAGGATGTGAAAAGTTGACTCAATGAATTTTAGTGTCCGATAGAAATCAAGTTTACTTCGTATTTTGAATAATTGAATAATTGTTTAAGCATTGTGTGTAGGTACTGTACGTCTGTATACGTATATGGTACACTACCATTAAATTAAAAAAATTATGTATAATTATAAAGAAACTTCGTACATAACATTATGTAAAATTGCGATTAAATAGATTTCGATTAAGTAATTCGTATATAATACTTGTATTCGTTGCTTAAGATATGTAAGAATGATAATAATAATATGTAAGTATGAAGTAGCTGGTATAACTGCGTATAAATATATTATGTTTTAGTTGCGCTATCTAATATACTTTCGTTTGCACATTGTTGGACACACGATATAATTTCGAAAAAAAAAAAATGATTATAATGACATCACGATGCTATATCTGAAATTAATGAACAATAGACTCGCGTTAAATAATACGCTATAATAATAATATACAACGAAACCTAAGTAAGCAGAAAGATAACGTTTATCGCTTTCGTAACAACAATCGGTCGTACAAATATAGTATAAGTATAACTTGAGGAAACATTATGTTATTATGGTGTGTTTTAGCAATAGGATTTATGGTCATCTGTTACTCGTCCGAGCCTGAAGTCTTTAGAGAAAGTCCTTATGGAAAAATAATTTCCGACCGAGTTGAATATATTGTAGTTAAATTATTATTATAACCAATACTTATAGGTATTATAGTTAGTGTAGCTACGTGGTAGTGAATGTTTGAGAAAATTTTTGGATAAACTGAATATTTGATTGATAAATGATGATAATACTACTAGTAAGACCGGTTTCGATTTATGTGGTCAACGAACGATTTACCGAATGCCGGCAAATGGTATTTTAAGTTCAAGTGTACATTCTTGAAAAAATATATGAACTTAAAAAAAAAAAAAAAAATTTCCATTAAATAAAGTAACTAAATGTAGTAACTACTAGCTATACATATTATATATAGACTTTTACTCGTTTATTTAGTGTGTTTTTATTGCGAAATTTGTGTTCAAAAACCGGCAACAAATAATTAAATCATTTTTAATGAGCGGCATCCATATTCGTTTCTTCTTAAAATTAATATTATTATTATGACGTCATTTTAAAAAGCAAACTATATATTGGTGACGTTTGTCTAAATTGTCATTCAACTGTCATATTTTTTATTGATAATGAATAATGAATGATAATACGACATTGATTGTTTTGTTCAACTGTTCGAGTGTTTATTGTCACGTGTGACTCAAAATCAGGCGTTAAGAAAACAATTATTTTTTTACGGATTATTATCTACGTGTGGTGACACCGGATATGCGCCAGTCGAAATAATAAAGTAATTCTTTCAACAAATTATTTGGTGTTATATTGTCTATATTATTATAATTGTCAAATTTTATTTAATTAACGTAAACCCTTCAAAACAATTATATATATATATATATATATATAGCATACATTTCCATAAAATATAAGTATACTCAAATATATGAGTTTTTTTATTAACTTGACTAAAAGTATATAGTTTGAGTAATTAAATTGATTCATATTTGCATCACATTAACTGTATTATTTACCGTTAATTGTCATTTTTCATAAAGAGACTTAAATTATAATGTGAAAAACGAATTACCTAATACATTATATTGTTAATTTAAGAATATATTTTAACTTTAAAAAGTATTTCAGCTATAGATTTTATGTTTTAACTGTATTAATTAAACTTAACAATCTTGGGTGAATTGTCTTGATCCACTTGAATTCGTGTGGAGTATAGGCACTGAGTAGTGCGCAATGGCGTGGTGAATGGATTAATTTTAAAGAATCCGCCCTTGTCTAATTTTGGTGTGGGGGAAGAGTGGTAGTTAGTTCATTATATAATGAACTATATTGTACTTATAGAGATTACGAAAATATAATAAATTATAATTATCAATATTGTGTTATATAATTTTGAAGAAATTAATAATACAAAATTACATATATACGTATATAATTACCTATATAATATATACAATTTATACTTATATACTTTGTATAAATATATAATATAATACCTAGTGCAGGTATTCCACTGGTATATAAAACTATATTATTTATATATGGCATAGATAGTAAAATTGTGTAGACGAAAGGTCGTAATTTATAAATTGTAAACATATTTTAAAGGCGAGGTCGTTAGATTGTTTTAAATTTAGCTGAATATCAACTGCAAGAATGAATATATAATAATGTATACATCATACCTACTATTATACATCATAATATTATGTACTATTGTAGTATAGGTATTGTGGTTAATGGTTATTACAGGTGAATTATTACTATTTAGCGTGCAAATCTAGGTTGGTTATTATTTATTTGTATTTTTCACCTTTCACCTATACATTTTATGCGTGATGACTGACGAGTCATATGAGCAAAAAACAATTATCGCTACGATTAAAAGAGGGTAAAAAATGTATGGGGTGGGGTATTAAAAAAAAAAAAATATATAATTTTGTCTTGTTGCTGTGTATAATTTATACGTCATCATAGCTGCAGTAATATCGTCGCATCTCGATGCGAGAGAGGAAAATAAAGTTCTTCCTAGTCACGTAAATGACAGGCGCGTATCTACAGACCGTGACCAGCCGCTGTTGGCTGACAAGAGCATAACAATAATATATTGCCAGGTGGTCTGACGTCACGGTATTCGAAGTTCATCTCACGGCTCGTCTATAATATCGGTCATTGTTATGACTTATGATCAAGGCCCGATTAAGGATCTATTGAGCCCCGGGTCTGAAATTTCATATGGGCAAAACATAACAAAGCATGCTTTAGTGTCTGTTTTACAATACTTGGTTTAACTCGAGTTCAGCGGAACCTGGTTCATCAACTGATCCTGGTTTAACTTATTGCCGGTATTACAATCAACAGTTCTATTAAACCGTGGTATTAAGGAAATTATCTGTGATAACCCAGAATATTTTTCGTATTGATAATGTAACAGTTGATTAATTCATAATAGTATGATATTGATTAAATATTTTCGATTCCTAGCTTATTAAAGTATTACACTTTACACTAAATTGTTTTATAAAAACAAATTATTTATTATGATGTCTGAAGATGAAGATTTCATGAAATTAGCTATGCTTATTACTGGCATATATGGTATCGGCCTAAAATTGTATGGGCCTCTAAAACAAATTTGTACTTGAGAGGGCTCTGAGGCATCCGCCCTGGTTAGACCCACCCTTAATCCGGCCATGCTTATGATAAATAATAATTATATAAAATAGTATTTTTATAATACACATGTGTGCTAATACGTTATTACATTGTTCACGTGTGCTATATTATTTTAAACTATAAATTTCAAAAATAAATGCATTATTTTAGTGAAAAATATAAAAGCAATATTAGAATTTAAAAAATATTAATAATATACTATAAGTATTGTTTTCTATATTTAAACAATTAATCTACCAAGTTGGAATTTTACATAAAATATATTTGTTTTTCGGGATTTGAAAGTGAAATGATATTCGTATTTCATCACATTTATAACCCATTTACATATTAAAAACATTATTAAACATAAAATAATAAAATAAAAATCAGGACCGGACGTTTATGTGCTAAAAGTGCTAATAAGCACTAAATGTTCATGTAAATAAAAGCTTAAACATTATTTTATATCTATATCATTAGGAAATAATATAATATGCATGAAATATTTTTTTATGTAAAAAATCATTATATTATTGGCTTAGCCAATTTATTTTATTTATATTATTTATTTAAATTATTATTATTAAAAAAGTATGTAAATGAACTACAATAATAGCTTAACAAAATTTATTCTTAATACTGTTGTACATAGATACTGTGAGAAGCTTTGCGTTCTATATATAGTCCAATGAAGAAATTACCACGTATTTGAAATGTAACATATTTACAAATCGTTACATAAAAGTTCATTGGCCTTCTATTTTCTTTCTCATAATATTATGAATTTTGAAATATTTGATACCTAGTGCCATTGATTGTAGAATATCTTATAGTCTATTCTATAATCAATACTATACAAAAAAAAAAAAATAGTGCATATTATATTAGTATCATTTAGTTATTGTAAGTATAATTATGTGGGTACATTTTTCAAAATAAAATAATTAATGAAATGGCTATATAAATGTTGTAAATCAACAAATCAAATTGTTCTTTAAAATTATGTAAACTCGAATTTCGTTATATTATATAGGATGTTATTTGATTATTTTGAATTATAAGGTTCATCTAGAAAAATGTAGCTATCAACCATGAATGAACGGCCAGTGTATATATTTTTGTAAGTATCTGACTCCTCAAAACCATTGATTATAGAATAGACTATTCTATAATCAATGTCAAAACCATAAAATTATTTGTACACAATTTTAATTAGAAATAAATTGATCGATACAAAGTAGGTACATACCGATACCATATAATATTATATAGTATTATATTTTATAGGCATTCAAAATCGAGCGCTATATTGGTAAACGAGTTTCCGTTATTATTATTTTGTTTTACACGCACCGGTTCTAGGCTAGTGGGGCTAACTGAATGTCGCACACGTGCCAACCAGTTATTATATTATTATCATTTATCCATATCAATAGAATTTTTAGTATAATAACTAGGACAGTGAAAGATCAACGACTTTCCTCGACGTGTTTGTATATTGGCATTAGCTAGATCCTAGGTATATGGTATTACATAATATTATTTTTAGATTGTGTCGCATTTGTGATGTTTTATTAAATTTTTTATTATGATTTTCGTTTTCACTAGAAAATTTCCTCAAAAATTAGGTCATATTTGGAAGAGATCTTAAGTCATCTTAAGAAATTAATTATTAGTCCCTATGTTGTTAAAATCATTCCCCCGGCACTGTGTCTTATTTGTAATGTTAAAACCAGCTGTAACTAAAATATTATATACGTATTAATATAATATGTGAATAATTATTGGGTATACAGATATTTATACCTGTATAAAAAACGTATAATGAAATAATTATATATTAATTTTATTACGTGTTAATTGTTCAGATAATATGCTTTTAAAAGGGTACTATAATAAGACATTCGATTTTCCTGTGAGTGAAAAATGATTGAAATTATTTTTGGTTCAAATATCTAAATGTGCTACTAAAAACTGAAAAAATTATCCATAAGGATTAAAGAAAATAATAATGTAGTAAATAGATGAATATGAATATAACATAATATGTTTTAGAAGAATGTCTATGATTTTTTACCAATAATTTTTTTTTAAAAAAGTATATTATTCTCTGTTTTAATATTACATATTATAACTATTTCGTCCAACCAGAAAAGTTTTTTATTTTGTAATTTACCTGCATACATATATTTATATATAATATTTATGATATACGGGCCATCGGCCGAGATAATGATGATGCAGAAGTAATTTTCAGGTTCGACGTCCTACCTTGTGTGGGCGCTTCTCGTCTACATAATATTACAATATAATAATCCACAACGGTCGTCGTCCACCGGCTATTGTTATTTTTAACTATGTTTTATAGTAGATAATATGGAATAATGGTTTATGGATTTCGTATACGCATCGTAATAAACGTAGGTACAGGTGTAATATTTTAAAATATATTCTCCAAGCGGGGTAAACAATTATTTGGTTTTAATTCTACAAGGTTATGTTACGTTTTACAATAGCGTTAGATTATTACAAATTACAACCATTTACTATCTCTATAAAATAGACAAACGTTATTATCAGGATTCGAGACATAAAGTATATATAAAATTAAAATAAACTCTGAAAATTTTCATTATATGCACTTAAAACATTAAAATTAGCCAAAAAATTAAACACCAAAATTGTACCTAATTGAAGAATACAAATTAAAAAATAGTGTATCCCCTCATTTCCCTTAATAACTTTGATATCACATAAAAATGACAAATAGAGGGTAATAAAAACAAACAACAATTAGGTACTTAGATTATTTGAGTTTATAATACAATATTGATTTTTTTTTTTTTTGTAAATGGGGTTGGTCGTTGTCAAATAGTCTAGAGTCTAGACGTCATATTTCGGCGTACAAGGATTCAGGATTTAGTGGCGTCTTAACTATGGAGCAAACGAGTCATATTTATACGAAAAATCCCAATCATTTGATTAACTAAAACGCCATATTCTAGTTAACCAAGAACCATCTCCGATAACAATGTAATTATTGTTACCAGCTAGGTAGCATGTAGCATATTGTTAGAATGAATAAAAGAGCATGTAAAACTGCGAGGTAATTTATTTATTAAAATGTTTGTAAAGTATTTTTGAAGAAAATTATTTTATTGGTATTTTTTTATATGTACTTCAAATTACTCAACCCATTACCCATATGTACCTTACTACCTATCTACCTTACTACGGAATACGAAGTCTTAAAATTATTCTCTTTACTAATTATTAAAAATATTAAATAATAAATACAATATGCTGATTTATTTTTATACCTTTCTTGATTCATAGACATCTAATAAAATCAAATTTCTTATTTAGGTATCAATGTGTCATTATATTATTATTATTTACTTAGATTAAATATACACATGTTACATGTATATTTAATCTATGGTATTTACTACTTATAAGGTGATATAAATAAAAACTACGTACCTATGCAAAAAAAAAAATGTTGAAAATTTGTCCATAAGATTTTTAAATTAAAAGGCGTCATATTTTAAGGATTTTAAGGGAATAAAAATCCGATATTTATTGATGGATAATAGCAAACAATGGTGATATTATGACTTGGTATATCACAAACCCATCACAGCGAGAAAAAAAACTTATAGATAAACAATTTGGGTTTTTGTTTAATTGTATTTATTATTCTCTGTTAGCATATTATAATAGTATACGTAATCACGTAAATATGTAACTGTGTAAGTTAATTTATAGATATTTTTTTATGATTTTTATTTCCTTACATTATAATTGATTAAATGACAATATAAAATCCTACAGTATTAATATACTATTGTGGTGTCATAATCTTATTATCGATATCGGTATATATTTTTTGTTTTACTTTGCAGAACCAACATGCCGGGCCCGAGGAGGTTTAGCAGTGGCGGAGTAGGCGGCGGTGCTCAAGCGTGGGAAATGGGCGAACGACGATATTCTGTAGCCGGCACGGACCCTCATTTTAGTCACCACGCGGTAACATCAATGGGACCACCGGCGTCTGAAGATCTTCACGCATGGAGTATTTACAGGTATATCGTCTAGTATAACATTGTATATTATTATAAATACATTTCGGATATTATTCATTAATTTAGTAACCGAATGTTTATGTACACGTGTACAGGAACAATGCTTTTCTACAGCTAAAAAAATATGTTTCGTGGAATTCATTTTTCCCCTTCATTTTATAAGAATCTTTAAAACATTTTTAAGACATTTTTAACAGTTTCCAATATTTAACTAAATAATTCATTTAGATAATTACATCGACACTAATATATATTATATACCTATCATAGAAAATTATAGATATAATACGTACATTGTAGGTATAGCATGAAAGTGAAGTTTTCAAAATCGGGCTATAAAATAGGCACCTATAATCAAATTGTTCTGAATATTAAAATCCGCAGAGTAACTAACTAATTAGAAATTATTTTTATCAGTAATTTTTAATTTAACTAGTTACATTACACTTTACGTTACATGTCAGACTACGAAACTTAGTTAATTAAAACAAAAAATTATAACTATAACTAATACAGTTCGTTTAAAATAATCAAAGTTAGTTTTAAAAAAAATTCTACTTACTTGTATGGCTATATAATATATAAATATATACATTAAAAAATGTTTGTACAACATGCACGCAAATATTTGAACAAAGCAGAGGTTAGAGGTTCTACATCAGATATCAATTTTTAAATGATATTATTATTATTATTATTGAAATTTAAGAAGTATTTTATATATAAGTTAGACTAATATATATAGATATTAATATATTAAATAGATTTCGTTTTTTTAATTTATAGGTTTTTTTTATATCATTAAATTTTATCTAACCAATTAAGTTGATATTTTAGTCAATTATCTTCTGATTTAACTAAGTTATTGGGTTTCATCAACTTTGAAATAACTTAAATAAGTAACTAGTTATTATTATTCATAAAACTATTCTAACTTTAACTAGTTGAAAACAAACATTACTGCGCAACTGCATTCATAGACGTATCCCAAGCATTTAACACAGTCTACTTTAATGGACTCCTGTATAAACTCGTTTTACAGACAAAATTTGAATTCTGATTTCACGGACTCTGCTCTTGGTTCAAGTGAAAAGTCTCCGCTGCCATACGGGAACTTTCAACTGCGCGAGTCCACCGTGCAGTCGATACTTAGCCATCCGCGGTACGGTCCGAAATATGACGTGCACAAATCGCCGCTAAGTTCAAATATGTACACGTATCTCAAATTCGGATTGCCACGAGTGTTTCCGCCAAACAGTCGTAGGGACGGGTCTAGCGGATACGACTCGAGCGAAGATGGCGCGGCCGTGTCGCGTACCCAGAGACCGTACATCAGAACAAGAAGTGATCCGGATTTTTGCAATCACGCACTCTACAACGTCGACACAGGCGGGGTAAGCACAATGTCTACATAACGCATAACATTTCGAAAAATGCTATTAAAAAGGATGTTGAACAGTTGTGAGGTGGTATTAATTGGAGGAATCTAGTATTGGATAGAGAATGATAGAGAAACCTCCAGGTTGTGTGATGGAATGGTCTTAAGTACCCATTTAACCCATAAAGTTGAAAAACAAATATTTTTATAAAAAAAAAGAAACCTATATACCTCTTAGGCCTTAGGTATTATTATTTCATACAAAATTATGATGGAAACACATATACTATTTTTTCAATATTATCATGGTACCAAAAAATGTAATTAGTATCTGAATTTAAAAATTATTTTTATTTCCTATCACTTTTTTAAAAAGATTCAATTAGGTGTTTCATCAAATATAAATACCATAGCTCATGATAATATTGATATAGGTACTTTTAAAACTTAAAATAATTAAATTTTTAACGGGGTTTTGTGATTTTCATCGAAATTGTCGATATCCCAACGCTATAATAAAAATAATTGTTAAAATTTTATAATAATAATTAATAATTATTAAGATTATCATATAAATTTATTTATACCTACTCGTTTGTTTCAGCCCACTTTACAAAGGCAACACCACCAGGGTCGTCGAGGGAAAAGTATAAGTGAAGCTAATTTACTTGCACCACACGGCGGGTATCCCGTCCGACAAGAACTTCCGACAATGCGAAGAAGCGTACACGACTTGCGAGCAATGTCAGAAGTTAATCATAATCTGCACCATTACACGAATCCCGCACACCATTATAGGTTGGTACTATTTAATCAATAATATTTTCATAATTTCGTCACGTTTGACAATAATTATTATTATCGGAATAAATACAAAATTGAATATATTTTTCCATACAATAGTACTCATCACTTGGCGAATGGTAGGCCCGCTTCCATAGCTGTCGTTGGGACAACAACTACTACACCGAGAGACAGGAGCATTAGTATGATGAGTAACTTAAGTCCAAATCGGTCAGATATTTATGGACAACCCGCAATAGTTTATCCATACCTCCAGGTAAACATATTATTGTTAATGTTTCATCATGCCTACTGTTCAAATTTAATTTCAATTCAATATATAGGTGCATTATAATATCATGACCTTTATAACTTTCGAATCATTTACACTTTCTATGTACGTTTAACATTTTAAAACTATGTCACTGTATAATATTTTAGATATTATTTTATCTATGGAAAGTAATAGCTGATTTAACTGATTTGTTATGAGTAGGAATGGAGAACGATTAGCAAAATAGCAAATGTTAGTTAGCGATGAAATAAATAAATGACCCATAGAAAGTCAAGAAGAAGAAATATATAGGCTATAGAGTATAGAAATATGATAATTGTTTTATTTGACTAGTTACATAGTTATGAATTATGATATTATAGATTTTTAAGCATTTTGAAACTTGAGTTAGTGTAAGTCTGTGACCGATTTGAAATTTATTCATTATTAATGAATACTTTTAACGATTTTCTGAATTGGAAAAGGAATAATGATCAAATTAAAAATGCCCATTAATTATATTTAATTAGTTAGCTAGTAACAAACCTTCGTTATGTCACTGCCACATATTTAAATATATGGTTTCTTTCTAATTTCCATGTCATTATTATTCAAAATACAATATAATATGTATGCACCCAATGGCTTATTAAAACAATTATTTTAAATTTTATTTTATTTTAGTATTATACGATATTCTGCATTGTTCAGTAGAATTATTATATGTATTGGTTATAAATAATTACAATACAAAATTTATATTATAATAATTAATAGCTAATGAATACAATTTCAAATTAAGGTGAGAGGACTAGAAGTGCCTGGTAGTTCAGATGGAAAAAGACCAAAGATTCAAGGAATTTCTTTTGAAGTTCAAGCCGGTGAAGTAATGGCCTTTATGATGACTTCTGGTAAATAAAATACAATACAATAATATAAATATATAATTATAATTTGTAGTCAACTCAGTATTTGGTATTTATACTGCATTATTAAATATCCATAAATAATTATTTGATAATAATTCATTTTTCAGAACGAGAAGGAGAAGCTCTTTTAAGTAGCCTTGCAAATCGCCATCCATGTCAAGTACAGCATATACTATTGAACGGCCAAAATATTTCTATTTCTACATTTTCTAAACATATTGCTTACATACCCGCCGAAGCTAAATTAGCTCCAAACTTAAATGTTGCCCAAACATTGGCATTTTATTCTCATTTACGCAAAGCTCCTGCTCGTGCCATACCAAAAGTATCTCAAAATGCTCAGGTATATAACAATTATTTTTACATGTACAGAAAATATTAACAGCTTTAAGTATTATTTCATATTAAATTTTAAAAAACATCTATTTTTAGATGGGAGTACTCATTGAAGAGTTGGGTCTCGGACAAGTGTTAAATACCAATGTTTCTGAACTAACAGCCTCCGAAGCCCAA
This sequence comes from Eriosoma lanigerum, assembly GCA_013282895.1. Taxonomy (NCBI): domain Eukaryota; kingdom Metazoa; phylum Arthropoda; class Insecta; order Hemiptera; family Aphididae; genus Eriosoma; species Eriosoma lanigerum. Next base: position 1,057,502 of record CM023359.1, read on the forward strand.
AGGTTGAGTGTAGCATGCCATTTAATGTCCGATGCAGATATTATAATGTTAGACAGGCCAACTGTGACAATGGACATATTTGATACATTCTTTCTAGTCGAATTTCTTAGACAATGGGCTGCTGGCGCCCCAAGTAATTATTAACAGTACACATAATGTTTATAATATATATATTAATATATTAACGTTTTAGCTGGTGTAAATCCACGTATTGTAATGGTGACACTGCAACCACCAACTTATGAAATATTTACTATGGTTTCAAGAGTGGCGTTGATATCTGTTGGTCATTTAATGTACTGTGGTCGACGTAGAAATATGCTCTCATATTTTTCATCGGCTGAATATCCATGCCCCGCTTTTAAAAATCCTTCAGATTATTATCGTAAGTCGTACGAATAGTAACAACTTACACAATTCACATTAATATGAATAAATATGTATTTATTTTTCTAGTCGATTTAGTCACACTAGATGATTTATCAGCAGAAGCCATGCTAGAATCAAGTCAGAGGGTAGAGCAATTGGCGGATTTATTTAGAAGACGAGTTGAACCTCTGCCGGACCCTGGGCCACCACAACCCTTGCCAGGTCGACCACGAACCGCATATGTGCCAATACAAGTTGTTGCCATAATATTGTATGAACTATATGGTTACTACCTATAAGTTTTATAAGTGTTGAATTTAATAGAAAAAATTTTATGATTTAGACGTCACATGGCATATTCACAGCCCAGAAATATTTTACGATGGATTTCTAGGTTATTTATTGCTGGTTTTCTATCAATAATTATCGGCACAATATTTTATGATATTCCAGCTTCAGATACTTTACTTTACTTTGGTGACAGGTATGTAATTTTTATATTTGTATCATTTCTTAGTAATATACTTATGAGTTAATTCATGTTTCAGAATGGGATTCTATTATAGTACTATGATTGTTGGAGCGCTTCCACTCATTTTACAAATTGCATTAAATGATACTCATGGCAATGACCGTAATGCTGTAGAAAGTGATATTGCTGATAATTTATATGGCAGATTTGTGTATATCGTAACATCTGTAAGTTACAATTATTTTGAGTGTCTACATAGGTACTTCGAGAGTACCTACTTGTATCGTATAGGTAATTGTTAATTAGAAATATTTTACGTTTTTATTAGATTTTCTGTAGTTTTCCTTCATCATTTTTAATCTGGGTTGTGTATGCTTTGCCGGTATATGCCATGTCGGCTCTTTATCAATATACAAAAGAAGATTTCGGCCCATTTTTGGAATATATAAGTGAGTATAAAATCATCCAGATAACATGTGTTAAATTAAATTGATGTTTTTGTGACTTAACTAGTAACTTAATCTTATTAGGACTGGCATTTTGTCGAACCAATAAAAATAAAAATATTTGTCTACTTTTTTTAGACATTTTATATTCTAGTACAATAGTTTGTATTTTTATATATTATAAATTATAATCAATTTTTCTTTCATTTTCCATATATGTGACATAAAAATGATTTGTTTCTTATATGTGCAGAGTATACTGTGGTTCATATGAGTGCTCTTCAATTAATGGCTACAGCGATTGGATACTTGATGCCTGGACGTCTCAGTTCATCGGTATTGACAACAATCGCTGTTCTTGTATCCGGCGTAGTAAGCGGTATACCTCTAAATTTTTCTGACATGAAGAAATTACCCGGAATCCGAGTTCTTTTAACTTTATCACCTACCAGATACTTAATGATGCCATTATTACAAAACGATCATAAAAACGCCACGCTTAACGCTCTTTTCAACTTACTTATATGTCATAGTAGACAGGTAATTAAATGCACACATAAAATATTTTAATTAATTTAAGTTTAATACTTAATATGTTTATGGTATAGATACCTTATAAACAAAATAGTTATATACATTAGAATACAAAGTAAATGATTTCCTTAATCATTGTATTTAAATTATTATTCTATAACTTTTACTCTATAGTAATAATAATAATTATAATATGAAAACCAACAGGTATAAGGTGGTAATCATAATATAATTTAAAATAATTCATACTATAAGTCTATAAATGCTATATATCTATAAGTACTATTTATAAAATACCAATAAACATAATATTATGTTACTGCAATTCATGTTTCATTTAATGTGATTATGTATACACTACACCTACATCATAAACTTTATTAAAATATGAAATTGACACATTCAAATTTATGAAAATACATTAATTAGTAAACATATGTATTAAAAACATGTATCACTCCTTTCAGCATAATACAGAATTACATTTTTACTGTGATGTAGGTAATTATATGATAATATGTGCTATAACAAAAAGCAATTACCTATGCAAATGTGTTATATACTTGTATAGTTCTCAAGCATTGATTATTATTTATTACTTTTTGAAATTTTATAGTGGTATAAGTTTACCTAACATTAACTTCAAAAATCAAACATATTAATTTTATTAAATATTATCTGAAAATATGATAATAATTATTATTTTGTTTTTTTTTCAGGTCCAATATCAAGATATTATAACAAAACCACCGTGTCCTCAACCAAATGGTACAGCGGCACTCATTCATCATGGCTTAAAAACACCAGCAGTGGATCCATACATAATATTACCCAACCAAGATTCATTATGGGGCGGAATTTATTTATGGGGCTTATTTGCTCTGATTGTTATAATTGTTTTCACGTGTCTTGGTAGATTTTGTAACAAATTTCACAAAGTACGCCGACCACAAAGATAATTATTGATATTGTTATTACTTATTAGCATATTAATTTATGATTACCACATATGTTTGTACCCATATCTCTAAAGTTTAAACAAATTAATGTATTTATCGAATAACAAATTATGTTTGATGGTACAAGTTATTATTATTTTTACTAGTTTTGTTAATATATTTTTAATGCTGTTGTTGAACTATATTCTATTAAGTTCATAATCATATGTGATATGAATGTTGAGAGCGAACATTTTGTATTGTTTAAGCGTATTACAAGTCAATTGCTATATCATGTTAAAACATACAACGAATACCTACTGAACATATTTATATAAAGATAAAATATACTGCACACGATTAGGTCAATTTGTTAAATATATGAATTAGAATATTATTATATGATTGACATGTTGTTTTGTATAAACATTCAAACCTTGTTGATTTTAGAAACAGAATCAACATAAACTATTAGGTAGTGAATCTAATTCATTTTTAAATATTTGTACAAATAACATATTTTTAATACATTATGTATATTGATTATTGTAGTTCAATCTATATGTATATTATATATTTTAATTATGTTAATATTATCTATATGTTTTATACTAGTATAATTTGAAATTGCTCACTAAAATGTTAATTAAGAGTTACAATTAATACTGATTGTACAATTTTAAATAAATAAATACGACAACGAACATTGTTTTGTAAATAATAAAGTTTTAATTTTTTAACTTTTTGGTTTATGTTAATAATATTGTTATAATAAAACCATAGTATTATTAGGTATTTAAATAATTGCATGTTCATAATGCGCATACTATACCAATATCAGAGATGTAAGCATGAAATATTTTAAGGTCTGCGAAATGAAAAGTTTTCAATATATATATATTTATTATTTCATTCTTTATAAACTTTGTAAAAAGTTTAATCAATTTAAATACTATGGTTATTTATTTAATATTTTACATTATTTTTATAAAACAGAATAAAACAACATTTTTATGACTAAAGTCATACATTATATTAAAATATTAAAAAATGTCATAAATCAAAATTACATTGTTTTTTTGATTAAAGTTTGAAAATTTTTATGAAAAGTTTTAGCGAGTGGTTGAAAACTTGAAATTTTACGACTCTAGTATTATACCACTACAATATTTATTTATTTAGAGGCACGTGCCACTTGTATAATAATAATATTATCGTTGAAAATTCTTTGCAATTACTTTTATTTATAATTTTTATAGGACAAAAATAATATAAACAATGCTATTTGTAATTGATTATACTCAAATGATTGAACATCTGATAAAAAATATTAAAAAATGGTTAAAGTTTGCCTCAGAAAATAGCCTTCACGTCAGTTATAGTATTGTTTCTAGAATAGTCTATTCTATAATCATTGGTTATAGCGTTGATTATATATACTATATTATATAGTATATATAATCTATGGTTATAGGTATCTTTATAGTATCTTAGTCTAATATTCACAGTAAGTTACATAGCATTGCAATCGAAGTTGTTTATCGGTGCTTAATTTTATAAAATAAGTAATAACTAATAAGGTAGATACTATTGCACTAAAATATGTACTTATGTTAAAAGTTAAAATAAAAAAAATAAAAAAATATATATAATACCTTTAAAAATAATAATAATTTGTTGTCAGAAGGTTATTTTGATCTTTAACCTTTTTTGAGTGTGCTGATTTAAAAACAAAAATTGTTAAATAGTAAGTCGATAGACTATTGGACACACTTGGATGTTTCAATCTTATTTCATATAACTTATTTAATTTGATATACGAATCCATTACACAAACAAAAAATTTCTAATTTCAGACTTAAATCCAGAAAGAGTTTTCTTAAAAAGACAAAAACTCTAAAAACACCTTGAAGAAATACGAAGAAAAAGGTAGAAATTCTATTTCTCTCCAAGGAAAACAATAAACTAAAGTCCGAACCAGCCGAACTGTTGTCAGCGGAGCACGAATTAGACTGGTCAACTTGGAAATCCCTCAATAGACTTAGTGTAGGAATGGAAAGATCTAACAACTAATTAAGAAAAGATGGCTTGACGCGGTGGAAGAAGACTTAATAGTTTAATAGTTTAATAGTTTAGTTTTTGAAGACTGGAGAGAGGTAGTCCAAGATAGAGACAGGTGGCGAAGTGTAGTAATGGTGGAAAACTCTTAAAGAGTAGTCATGCCATTGGAAGAAGAAGATATGTAATATAAAAATTGTGCACCCTTTCAAAGGGTGCCCTTGGGAACTGCCCACCTTGCTAATGCGTAGATATGGCACTGATGCTTAGATAGTTGAACATGTATCTTATTTTCGTACATAATATTATCTAAGATAAAATATCAATAGATATTATTTTATTAATAATATTGTTATCATCATTCGATAGTTCGTTGTTATTATTGTCTTCCTTTAAAAAAAAAAATGTAATTAACCCTCTTCTTAGTAAGCGATAGATCCTGCATTTGATTCAAATATCGTTAGGCAGTTCAATAATAGGTTTGATAATTATAATTGTTGCACACTCGATTTGAATTTCGTCGTTTAATACGATTGCGCCATCTTTGGGATGTCTCGCTTTTCCGGTGGACGGATAACCGGCCGGTAGAACGCGCGGCTAGTTCCCGTTGTTTTTGCCATCGAGTTGCGCGCCGTTGCCCGACAGGTGGCGGCCGTCGTTTTCGCTGCGGCGTGGGTGCGGGCCGAGGGGCGCCGCGAGTTTCTTGGTATTTGTCGTGTGCGGCGGCGTCCATTCCGCGTCACACCGTGTCCATGTTTTTGTCGTCGCGTTCGCCGACGTACATTTCAGCGATCAACAGTTCCATTGCAACTGTGCCCTGTGCGCAAAGCATACGCATTGACCGCGCTCTCGTTGTGCACGCCGTCGCGAACAATCTCATTATTATATTATTATCATTGCTTTTAATACAGTTTTAATTAATTAAAGTGTCGTTTACTGTTTCAACGTGGTTAATTCATTCTCTCTCGTTTCACCATTACGTTACGTTCTTTTATTGTTTTAATAGAAAAAAAAAAATTATATATCAATAAACACATTTTATCAACACTCGAGTTGGCGCGATCGTTTAAATCTGATTTCCGCACACACAAATGTACGACTGATGCATTTGGCTGCCGGAAATATTCGCCATGTCGTCGTCGTGTGCCTTTTCATAGGTCGCGGCCGGAAAAAATACCAGTAAGAATTTTCGGCGTCGATGTGCGCCTAAAAACGACTTTGTGTTTCGCGGTAGGTACCTAACCGCCTATTTGAAATGCCTGCCCAAGAGGAGTCTGAGTTCTTGGCCAACATTTGCGTCGGCTGCGACTGGTTGGCCACCGAATTGTCTTCCAGTAACAAGTGTCAGATGATCATACTGGACTGTCGCAGCTCCATGGACTTCTCCGATTGTCACATCCGCGACGCCGTCAACTTCAGCATACCCACGATCATGTTAAGACGATTCGCTGCCGGTAAGATCGACTTGGCGTCCACGGTCAAGCACACTGATCTCAGAGAACAAATTGTGAACGCGTACAAACAAAGTGCGTTCATACTGTACGGTGATGAATGTCTGAACGATCGCAATACTACTTCTTCCGTATCTGATACTATGATTGTGTTGGTCAAGCGGTTGCTGAAAGACGGATGCAACGTTTACTGTCTGAATGGTAAGTTTCTTTTTCGGTTCAATTCATATAATTAATTCTGAATTTAACACATACGTAGGTAGTAGGTATTCATATTGTATTCTTATTATAATAACATATTGTTTAACATTAGAACGTTGTTGTACTTCATTCTATAGTTACGAAGAAATGGTAAACATTTTTTTAAATAATTTACAACAAATTCATATTCAATGATAATGTTTAAGTTACTTTGAGGGATAGTAATTATTAGGTAGTTTACACAGATTGTAGTAGTAGTGTTAATGATAATTCTTATCTCATTGTGTTGTCGGTTAGGCAACCAATTAATGGACATTTGAGTTACTTACATTATACTTGTAGGGAAACAATGAATTAAAAATATTAGTTATATTATTACCATTTAATACTTTTTAATAATTTTTAATAATCATTAATCAATCATAAACGGTAAATGATTTTTTCATAATGTAAAGACATAGGTTAAAACTGCATAAATGCAACTAGGGGGGCTAGATGGGCTTAACCCCTTAAAAAACAAAACAATTCTTAATTTTTTTTATAAGTTATTTTAATTTAGGGCTATAGTTCCCAAAATTTTAGCACTAGTTGCGCCATTGAAGTCTGCTTATTTATAATATAAATATTACATAACTTTAATACATAAATGAAAATAGTAATATAAAAACTGTCTAAATTACATACCATTTAAAATAATTGTTTGAATTGTTAATATTTAATTTTTATCTATTGATCTCATAATTATTGATTCTAACTAATAGATTTTACTTTTTTGTACATGCCTTATACTATTTTATTTATATCAGAGTATTCAGAGTTGTATAAAATATAATATTTGTATTAATATTAATAATACCAGTTGATTGTCTCAATTAATTTTAATTTGATGTATACATCAGATAGACAGTAAGACTAAAAACTATAAAATATTTAGTTTTTAACTTTTTATGTCATTAGGTAGGTATATTATTAAAATGTATTTTGTTTATAATATAAACAATAAATATTAGTTTTCATAATGGTATAACATATTATATATATTATTATAGATATAATAATATGTATTAATGATATAGGTATTAATGAATTGTGTGCCTCCAAAAAGTATAAAAACTAAATCATCAAATGTATTATATCTATATCCTTAGTTTAAATTTGTCTTCTGTTAAGAAATAATTAATACTTGGCATCATTAAAATAAAAATGTTTTATTAAATTATTAAAACACTTAGATAATATCACCAACATTCATGCAATTCTATGTTATTTAAATATTTAATTATGTTTTATAGTAAAATATATTGCTTTATTTAAAAAGTATTATATATATATATATATATAGTTTCATTGACTTAAAAAAATAAGTAAGACATGACCTGTTTAAGCTTTATCTCATTATTTGTATATTTCTACAGCATAATAACTACAAAGTTGAATGTAATTGTATGTAACAATGTTAACATTAAATTTTTTAACAATAGCTATCATATATTTCAAATTACATTGCCCTACTCATATTTTATTTTCATGTTCTGAGGTTTTTTATCCACTGTAAAGTTAGGTTAAAGAAACCAATACCTATTATGCATATTTTAATAATAATAATGTCTGTAAGTTTTAATAGACAATTATTATGAGTTTTATTGAATTTATAAAAAAAGTAGATTTTAAATCTAAATGCTTAAAAACTGATTGATATATGAACTTTATATTTTAACGAAAATGGTGTATTATTATATATTAAAAATAATTAGAGTTTATTTAACTTTGATAATGTTTATAATACCTATATTTAGATAATTACACAACCATCAAACCTAACCTAACCAATTTTGAATATATTATGTGGATAATGTATTCTACCAAAAACCTAAAAAAATGTAATTATATTTAAAACACTATATATATTTAATTTTTATATTAAGTATATTTAACTTTATTATATCAGTATAACATCCTACTGTTTTGAAACTATATGATTCGATGGATTTTTTAGGTACCTATCTAATTTATTTGATTGAGAATCAATATTTGTTATTTATTTTGATAACTGAATTTGTTTAATTTTTTCTGATACAGTATTTACCAATTTTTTAAAAAAAATTTTGGTGTGATAGTTTGTGTTTTACTGTAATACTTACTGAACTAATTATAAAAGTGAAAATTAGAGTCCGGATTTATATGCAATTGTATATTTTTTTTTGGGAGTATGCAGCTTAGTGGGTGTAAGAAATGCCGACGATTTGTTTAAAAATGAATGCATAGGAAAAAGTTTATAATGCATATTTTAGGGATAACAGCATATTTGAAGAATTCGGCATATTTAAGCATATTTTATAAACTTTTTCGTAAATAAGTAATATTTTCTTTATATTTTTAATAAATGTGTAAATATGTTTTTATACAAAATATGCATGATTGATATAAATATAGATATATATAAATCTATATCTTCATGGAATTTTTTTTAACCTAATAATTAGTTTAATGAATATTGTTTGCTAACTAAGTAATTTATTTTTGTTTGACTCAATGAAGTTCAGAAGAAGTACTGAATAAAACCAATATAAATATAGTTTTTTCTAATAAATGGAATGTTATATAAATTAAAGATTGTATTTATTTTTACACTTGATTTAAAAATGTAAAATAATTATAAATTATGAATAATTATTTTTGTATATTTCGTAAGTGTTAGAGCATATTAGGTGCATATTTCAAGTCTTTTTGATGAATATTTGCATATTATTTTAAGCTTTTTAGTGCATATAAATCCGGACTTTCGTGATAATAAATTTTTAAAAAAATAACGAACTTTCAGTAATTACTCATTTTCTCGGTTCTGTCTTTGAAATTAATCGTTCATATTATTTTTAGGAAAAGGCAATATTATTTCACAATGTTTATTTTGCCCAAGCAAGATTAACAATGATAATTAGCCTGGTCGATATTATTATTGGTTAGACACTTTTAACGCTATTATATACGCTCTTGGTCTTCTTGTACATCTAAGTTCTGTTGTTCCGTTGTTCCGGGCTTAAGCAGTAACAGTCGGCCGATTCCTGAGCCGAGCCGGAAATCGAAATATAGGTAGCCCGATAAGTGATAAGCAATAACGCAGGAATGTCCATTACGTCATTTGCTCCTAACGAATCCGATTTATTATAAACCGGTATTGACCGAAAACGGATTGTCGGTTTGTTAACATTTCAGTGGAGCTCTCCTCGTCGGACTTACGACTATACGTGTAGGTGTGAACGCTTCCTACGTGTACCACAGTTCGACCATAAAGCTATGGTTACACGCACGCGCAGGCGTCGGACCGTAAATAAAGACACATTTCGTGTGGACTCCCGAGACTGGAGAGGAACGAGAGGATTAATAATGAAATAATGAAAACATTTTTCTGTACACTCCTATAGCATACGCGCGCGTACCTACTCGTATATTATTATTATTATTATCATCATGGCACTGATATTCATTCATATTTTAATGAACGTATTATTTATTATGATTATTCATTCAATAGTTGTATATTATAATGTTATGTTCGTCTTGGCTGTTGCTGGAAACCTTCACGGTCGGCCACCGTTCGGCGGCACCGTCTTCTTCTAGTCTCGTGGTAGGTGTTGTGACCTAATCAAGGTCGTTCGCGCGACCGGTCGGATGTGTGTTTGTGTCATTGCGTTTGTGTTCCACGGGGTGCGGTAACCGTTCTCGAAAGACGTTGCACTCTTCGGAAAGTAATTTTCATTTTAATCGATCGATTGTTCTTTTACGCGCGGAAATTTAAGAAGCGCGACATTTATTGTAAATTTGTAAAACGTACACATAGCACAATAGGAAAATAAATATTTTTCTGTATACATTTGCTTTCCGATATTTTTCGTAAAACAACACGATTATAATATAAAAATAACGTTTTATTCTTATTGTGAAGTTTTGATTTCGTTCGTATTCAAAATTTATATTAAATGTACACATTTATAGCGGAGAAACAAAATGACGCACGCGTGTTTAGTTCTGTTTACATAATTTTACCCACTCGCAGTGTATACTGGGCATTTGCCGTCATTTTTGTTTATTGTTATAAGTTTAATTTGAGTAATCGTCTATTAACTAATTTTATTTATATTAGAAAGTTTCCAAGTGCTGTCCGATTTCAATTTATATCCCGATATAACTTTCGACTTTTAGTCTACCCGTCGTCTTATCAACGTCAATGGAAACTGGAAAGTATACATGAGTTATTCACTGTTGTGTAAGTCTATTCCATTTCTTCGCAAAACTCGTTCCACATGTAATAGTAATTGGTACCTTACATGAATCATAGATTTAATTAATCCAAGTGCGTACTTCGATTTGTACTCGATTAATTATTATTTTATATAAAAATTGTACTTAATTGTGTTATTATAATGTTATACTTTTATCTATTTATACAATTATTTTTGTTCCCTAATTATAAATCGCCAATATATTACAATTAATAAATTATATTAGTATAATATTCTTACGTTGTTTTTGTTTAATCCAGCAATAATTACTAATTAGTACGTGTTTATTTTATTGGTTAGAATGCTTAATTATTTTGCCTCATCAGTACAATATTAACATAATTATTATTTCTTTCAAAATGCCGCTTGGTCTTATAAGTATTCAGTTACATTAATAAATTTAATTTCTCTTAGAAATATCTAATATATTCGGAGCACATACAAACTACTAGTTTTAATAAATTGGTGAACATATAAATCTGTTTTGTTCTATTTTTGTTTTATTTTATTGTTTATAGCCCTTTAACATTATTATTTAGAAAATTATAACAGATATTAAGTATACATTTATTATTTATTTATATCGTTCAATAAGTTTGTTCCCACATATAATTTTGAATACCGTTATTTGAAATGGATTACTATAATTTCGTGGGTGTAAAAAAAGGTAGATTTAGTTAGTCTGATTATAATACATTATTCAAACTAGGAAAAGTATAATATATTAATATCATACAGATTTGTGGTATTTAATTCAAATGAAGTGTGAGTAGTGTTTTTTTAAAAGAGAATACAAAACAGCGTATAGTAGTTTCTGTATAGTGTATATAATATAAATATTTCCATCGAAAAACACGAGTTTTATTAAACTCGTTGAACTCGTCAAATAGTCTTTAGATCTATAATCAACTGCAGTCCGCAGTTTATAATATCAGTTTTGTGGCACTAGTGCACCTCGAAAGCATGCCATCTGTATTATAAACTGCGAGACGGGCTTATTGAAAATAAGAGACACACCAAACATGAACGAAATGATTGCAAGTGATGGATAAAAATTAATGAATGTTATTTTTTTAGAAGCACGTTTTTTTGAGAAAAACGGCCGGCTCTGAGATTTTAGAGTGGATTTTTTAGATTATGTTAAATTATTATTATTTCAATTAAAAGAAATTTAAAATTCAGGATTTAAACATTGATTGAGAAATTGCTGACCCCGCGTAATATCATTACATTGTCTATTAATTGTTCCATCTTATGGTTTTCCCGAAATAGCGAAATTTAGTGAAATTACATAAACATAGTGGTGTGTAAAATATGTACCTATACTATAATGTTAAATGTGTATAATATAAGCGCCGATGGGGGCGACAGATTATGATTACCAAATAAGTCTGATAAAACGCGATCAACAGGAAGTCTTATTATTGTTATTATTATTATTATCATCATCATCATCATCATCATGGTTATTATACACATTTTCTCATCGCGCACAATTGGCATAGTCACGACGACGTCGGACCGAGTGGTACCGGAAACGGTGCGGCGGCGGAGTTGCCTCATCGGGGGGGATTCTCCCGCTCCCGCCTCGTTGGCGTGTTTTTATCATTCATCCGTCCTGTTTGCGTGTGTGCGTGCGTTGTCGCGCACGCGCGCGCGTGTGTGTGTGTGTGTCTGTGGTGCCGCCGCTCTCAATGGAAACGTCTTGCCCGCCGCCCCCCTCGTACGGCCGTGTAAGGTTTCCGGCGCGCGCTTAATGAAAACATTATACCGAGTAAAACGATTCGCGTGGGACTCCGCAGAAGAGCTGGTAATTTTTTTCCTATCACATCTTCGCCTTCCTTTTACATATTAATGTCGTTTACCAACCTACCGTAATACTGTATATTGATATACCTACGCGCACGTGTTTCAATTTGCGAATAATAATATATTCGCATGATAATAATGTTAACAAACAAAAAAAAAAAAACTTGAAAATATCCCGAACTTCGGTGATTACTATTTACGCGATTCGCGCGTTAATTGAGTGGGTTACACTAAATTGCAATAATTGTAATATTTCTTTTTTTTTTTTTTGTGCAAACGATCGGTCAACTGTAATCTACACCATTGTGTAATAATAATTATCATAATATTATTGTGTTATCATAGAATCGGTAGTTGGTCGCGGCGAGAGACAGAATTATTATATAGTATTATTAATTAGCCAGTCGAGTCGGCGGGGCGTTCCGCCAGATCGGGGCTTGTTAACAGAATATTATACTTGTAAAGTAGTACGCCGAATATAGACTGTATTATTATAATGTTTATGTATATATATATATATATATATATTGTACTCATGACGTATTAATTTAATATGGTAGTGGGTGGTAGTTGTGGTGGTGTCGTGGACGTTGACTGGTTTCTTGTGAGGTTATACTATAATATGACAAGCGTTTATTAATTGTGGCTAATCAACTATTTTTTCTTCGTTCCAGTAGACGGTTTTTATATGCATATACAAATGTATTTTTACACGCGCGTCTCTTGTTTTCATACTATTCAGAGTTTTAGACTGGGAAACCGTATTTCGGCTGGGAATAATATTGAAATATTACTTTTCTGACCCGTATTATACGAGTTATTGTACAAGTTATTAATTTTGGAAACAATTTTATAATTATTATGTCTCTTGCTAACTTTTTCTATACATGATTAGGAATATTGGACTTTTTAAATTTAATCCAAATTAGACACATAGTTACGTTTTATTTTAACTGTTGTAATCGTATTTACTACGTACATAATTTGGTAACACAGCAAGTCGTTAAACCTATAAATCAATAATTAATGACGTTTGTTAATATGGAGTGAATGAATAATATCAAAGTTCTTCTCCCGGAATTTGCGAATCATATTTCGAACGTGTAAGAATGTTATGCAACTTATCTCTATACATTAAATTTCCATTATCAATATAAAGTATAAAATAAACCATTAAGTATTATCGTGCCGGGCATAGACACCGGATATTAATGAAACGATTATTTGAAATAATGTGTTTTTCATGAATTGCATTTACGTCATTCACAAGACGTGTTTCAACAGTCTTCGGTTAATCAACGATAAACCGGAATCGTCAATCGACTGCTGTACATTATTTTGTATTTAGTACCTAGTTGTTTCCCACGCGAATAAGTCAAAGAAACGGAAACCGCTCCGGACGGACGTGCCGTGCCCACGCACATAAGGGTACGGGTATTGGGCTATTTTCCATTTTTATTATTATTGTTATATTATTAAATGATAAAACCCCGGGGGGTTTATTTTTAGTTTTTTTTTCCAAACGGGCGAAAAGACCCAATTGAATAGCCGGAAAGAGCGCATGTTTTGTTTCACTACCAAACTGCCAGTATCCGGCGCGCGCGTATGTATGTATCCTGCCCGTGTGTGTTTTTAAACTAAACCGGATGCACGTTTCCGGCATTTAGGATCCGCTGTTTAGGCTTCCTTTTTTCATCAGCATAAGGCCTTGACGCGCAAAAACTAGTACCCCCGGACACGCCTAGTCCGAAAATAAGTCGTCTGGTTTCCGTTTCCACCGCCGACGTTGGGAGGAAATTTCAAAAACATACGCATAATAATAAAAATAATATATTTACGACCTATTTTAAAAACACGCGAAGAGTACACACGGCCAACGCGGATTTCTCGTGTTCCTCATGTGAAGGATATCCGGTGGTGCATCTATAAACACCGATTTTATATTTAGACTCCTCGGATTATTTTCCCGTTTGCCGCGATAAAGATATGCGACACGTCTGTTTCAGTAGTTTGTGTTTGCTATCAACTGATTCGAATCGTCCAGACGTAATGTCGTACCTTTATGTAAATCACATTTTTCATAATTTGTAATAATTAAATATTTATTGGTTTAATTATCAATTGGAATTTGTGTAATGCGAGTATATGATTTGTATGATAATTCATAATATGTAAATTAGAATATTATAATCGTTTTTAATCAGATCGTAGTCCATTGCTCACACCGACATCTGCACGATTAGAATATAACCGTTTAATTCTTATAATAAATAATAATAATATATTATAAACATGAAAATTTAATAATAATTTAAATTAATAGAGTTCCGAGTAGATTGTTATTTTTTTATAAACTAAAGCTTTATACAACAGTAGTATAATATTTGTTCAAATTTGATTGAAAATGTAATAAAAAGCATAACCAGGGGAGTGGAGTGCATTGCCGCTACATACCCTAAACGCTCAAGAAAAATAAAGAAAATATTTAGGTACAAAATATTAAAAAAAATTGAATAAACTAAATAAATTTGTATACCAATATAAAGAGTCTAGGACTATTCGGTGACGCCGCGCGTCGTTTGGACGACCATCAATTTAGAACCTAAATTAACGATGCTATTTCGGCGATAACAGCGGAAATAGTGTACATACCCATTATATTTATTATACCTACCCTATTTATCGTTTTAAGATTATTAAAGTTTTTATCTTTATCGGTTTTTGATAAACATTTATAATAATTTATTGTCGTTTCCACTTTTAATATAATGTTTAGTACAAATTACCAAATAACATAAATTTATAATATAATATAATTTGAGTAGTTTTAATTCAATATGGGCCTATTTGTTTGAAAAAAAATTCAAGCAGGAAGAGATGTCCAATATGAACAATTGGTAACAAGTATAGGCGTTATGTGATGAATATCAGAGTAGAGGCTATAACCCCAACCGAAAAAAAACTAACTAAATATTAAGTACTTGATGCATTTTAAATGGGGGGCTTGTAGTTATTCTAAGGGGGATAAGAACCCCTAGCCACCCCCACACATACAGCGTATGGCTAACAGGTTATAGTACGCCAAAAAAACTAAAAAGAATACAGATACATTGCTAATAGAATATTAAAATGAGTAAATATGATAAAATGATAATTTAAAATTCCTTAGAGGCATATGAAATAATATATAAACCTTTTTAAATACTCCCTTTTCTAAAATATAATTTTTGCATAGCCTGAACTAGAAGTTAGTTATGTCTATGATTAAAACAATAATATACTCGTATTTGTTAACTGGGTGTTTTGTATGTAGATTTAGTGTACTACTATTACTAGTAGTAGTAGTAGTAGGTATTTTATCTTCCATATTAAATTTAAAATGACATGAATATATTTTATTTATAAACAAACAAGATCCCTATTATATTATAATTAAAAACTGTATCTTATATTATGTATTTAAAAAAATGAGTATTTATTATTATGTTTCAAATCGTGTACCAGGCGCGTAGAATGTAGAAAATAAGAGTATATGTCAAATAAATTTATAATGAAAATTGTGTTAATAATAAAATCGTATTCATTTACTTTTGGACACTTATTAATATAATTTTTTTATCGATCATTATAATCAAAATGGTAATTGAAAAAAATCGAACAAGTCATAACGTTATAGTAATATAGGTAGTGTTATTAATTTTAATAATTATTATATTTGGCCACAGATATTGATTTTAAATGAGATTATTTTGAATAACGAGAGTAATGAACCTTGTAACGATGAATTGATATAATATTGAATATTGATAGCTACATATAATATGTATATTTTTATACAGAATTAATTGCATTATCATATGATTATATGAGTTAAATTATAATTTTAAAGTTATAAATATATAGTTAACATATTGTGAATAATTAGTATCGATTGCTGCGGGATGCTGTCATATTGATTCACTTGCATTTTTTTGTCATTAAATTCGACGTGCAGTCGAACAAAAATGTATTTGATATTGTATATTTTGAAATGTTATGTAACTACAATATAGAGACCAAATAATTTTTTGCTTTGAGGAAGTGACATTGGATTGATATTTTTGTTTTCAATTGCCCTAAAATACATCAATTATTGTTACTCTATTATAGAATCATAAATTTCAAAACAATAGTTTGTAAAATATATATCATTCATAAATATTATTATTTTAATATAATATTATAAAATTTTAGTTTATTAAGATTAAGAATATAACATTAATTTGGCAGTTTAAAAAATATATACAATTTTTATTATGATAACTTAAATTTACATTATTATTATAATGTAAGTATATAATAATATAAGCTAAAGAGTACTTAAATTTAAAGACCAATTATTATTGTTTAAAATTATGCGAATAAATCTATAAGATATTTTAATTCTATACATCCCTTGCTAAAACCCTATATACCAATGTATGTTTAAACGTTTGTGTGTATATCCATTTAATAGACTATAAAAATTATACTAATTAATATATTATTATTGTGGCTATAATATCAGCAATGTAATGGTAATTGTTATGATAATTAATGACTATGATAATTAATATCCATTGTAAATTTGTAAGTTTATTACATATAGCATTTTAAAATTATTTTTCTAGTTCATAAAGTAATTACAGGTACCTAATAAAACGAAATTTACCCCTATTGCTGTTTCCTGGTAACTAATACCATATAGTTAACCTTACCAAACTCTTTACCCGGTATAAGGACGTGAATATACGTTTGATTACGTTTGGTACATCCATTTCCAAAGCATTATGAACATAATAGTTTACGCGTGTTTTGTTCGGAACGCGCGCGTGTGATACTGCGAGTTGACCTATATATGAGCATCGCACAGGATCGATATTTGAGCCTCCGCCAAACGTCCCTGGAACCACGGTGGCGGCGCTACGCCGTCAACAGCTATATCATAATATAATTATTTTTTATATACGGATATAGATATTATAATATAACATGCGAAATTGCGTCGGTTTTTCATGTATCCATTGTGATACAGAAAAAACCGTCAATTATGGTCGTGTCAAATCTATGCGGTACATCGCGTAACACGATTTGTGACCAAAATAGGGAGAAGGGATGACGACCTAACCACGTGCAGTATCTAGGACACGAATAGTTTTTTTCTTACAACTCTACTCGTAAGTACGTGTTTTCGGTAGAATGGTATTTTTCTGATCGTCTTTCGTAAACCGACGGTGGGCGATTTCGGGTCTATATAACACATTTAAGACCGGTCGTTTAGCGAAAAGTTTATATAACTCCCGTGTAGGCGTTCCCGGGGGTTGGTTGGTGCACACGTAGGCTGCCGTTTATTACGTGTGACCTATATTTTACGCGTGTTCACTCGTGTATACTATGTCGGGGCCTTGAAAAGACGCGTATCTTGATATATTTATTATATATTTAATAATCATTATTATCATATTAGTTACCGTAAAAGGAGTTTTTCTGAATTTCGTTTCAAAACGTTATACGACGACAATAATATTAATGCAGGATTGGTTTATGTTTTCGTTCCATGTGTTCTCGCGGGATTAACGTATACATATTATGTAAACGCCCGGATCTATATAAGTCTGTATGCGTCGCGTTGCTATAGCATAAGAGGGTATTAGAAGATAATTGGGGTGGTGGGAAAGGGGGCGGCGTTGTCGTAGTCGTCGTGTGATCGTTAATAAATCATCCGGTTTT
This sequence comes from Eriosoma lanigerum, assembly GCA_013282895.1. Taxonomy (NCBI): domain Eukaryota; kingdom Metazoa; phylum Arthropoda; class Insecta; order Hemiptera; family Aphididae; genus Eriosoma; species Eriosoma lanigerum. Next base: position 1,075,808 of record CM023359.1, read on the forward strand.
TATTGGCAGCCGGTTTCCGGCGGTCCAATTTTGATTTCCGGTCGAGTATCCGCCGGGACTACCATTACTTGAACTGTGACCGATCGATGTGTCGTCGTCGTTGCCTGGACCAGATGACGACGATGACGGGGCCCTTTGTGAGATGCGCCAACGTTATTCCACGAGTCACGCGTAGACGGGAGGGTTTGAGGGGAGCTGACGTAGTGGTGAAGGCGGCGGCGCCCACTCATCGCGAACCCACACAAACACGAAATGTTATAAGGAATGTTTTCTTTACTGTCGAGGGGAAAAAACAACTAACTAAAGAGACTACGCGTGTGGGCGACGGAAAATCTGATTTGAAGTGTTCACGTTAAAAATACTTGTGAACCTTGATAGAAAATTAACAATTTCCTTTGAAATATATTATAATAATATAGTAGTTATACTAACTGTGTAAATATTTTAGTGGATAGATTCTATACTTCTAATTAGAAGTTGGTCACTCCTTAATTTAAAAATTCGTCGAATCGGATGTTTGTATAATTTCAAATGTGTATTTTTATTTCAATCGTATTATTATTTATATCTTATTTACATTATATTCGTATAAACGAGTATAATATCATTTAAATCATAAATGTAATTAACGATTTATTATTGTCTTTGAAATGTATTAGTTTACCTAATTATTATATTTAATTATAACTAATGGCCAATTAAACGAATAGAATACAATATTTTAAATTAGATAATTTATATACATTTTCATGTAATAATTTACTCTTGTATTTGAACATTCTCTTTGCAGACCCGTTGATGTTTTTAACTGTTCGGTATAGTTTAAATATTCCTGGACCAAAACATGGTGCAAACCGTGTTCTATGAATAGGCCTGAACTCTGTAGTATTGGGATTTCATTACCACATGTTTTTGTGCGTTGAAAGACACCTTGGGAGTTAAGAATATTATAAATTGCCACTTATATACTTGTGCGTATTATTTATTAACAATGGGCTAAACATCTAAATAAATATCATCCATGTGTTACATAATACGTATAAAATATATATATATATAGGAGTTAAGGCATTGAAGAAGACGATATAATACACATATATGTGACTTATAAGCAAAATTGTTCAGTGTTCGGACCTTACATAAAAACTGAACCATTTTAATACAATTACTCGTATACTGCCATATATGGTGGTGTAAATTCGTAGATAATGAATGTTTGAACAGGATATTATATTCGGGGAATCTGTACGAAGCAATAAATTAAGGTATTGTATTCAAAAGACATAAAGAGATCATAAATATACATTTTTCTATATGAATACCAACCCCTCAAATCCTTATAGCTTCTATATTTTTTAAAATTATATTTAAGCACAGGACATTAAGGAGTACTGGAATACAAGTACACAAAAATAATATATTGGTAATTTTGTCAATGTAAATAGTTGTTAAAATACAAATTTCATGGTCTCTGAACTCTGATATAACATTAAAATGGTGAACAATTTTTAAGATTATTTACATTATTATAATAATTTTTCTCCCCTAATGATCTAATTCAAAACTCATATGATTAATGTTTATTGTTTGACCTAACGTATAACTTTTATAAAAGAAACCTACTTTGTTAATGGATCTACAATGTAAAATTGATAATATTTTAATGGTCATTACTCATTAAGAAGTAACTTAATCTCCATATAAACTATAGTGCTATAGAATTTCTGTCTATGTATAACAATTCCACTCGAAAAAAATGTATCACTAAAATGTGGTGAATCATGATTGTCACAAATGTGTACTTAGGATAGGTATAGGTATTCATAATATGTAATTATTACAATAGTAATTACTTCTATATAATAGTTAACTTGTTATAGGTTCTATATTTACAATAGAAATTAGAAATATGTAATTATATTGTGATAATTTCATCGTTTGTATTATAAAGTTTTTAATAAAAACATTATAAAATAATAATAAATACAAACGGCAGGAGTATATAAATAATTGTACTATTTTCAATGAGTTATTTGATTTTAAAAAGGCTGCCCTCATTAGTGATATATTTGTTTTGAATAATTTTTCCAGAGAGTTTCGATACCTTCCAACAATCATATCCGGAATGGTGTGAATCGTTTTTGGAACGTTGTGCTCGAGCAAATGACGACATGACCGGATTTATTGGTGACGCAGACACCTTGATGGGTTTGCGGTCGTTGCACATTACCCCGTCACTGGTGCCTCACAACCGAAATGCGCGCCGTCAACATCAATTTCAGTCCGTGCTCAGCACGTCCCCCGAGAGCTCCGGAGGTTCGGACATTGACAGTCTGTCAGACGTGGACAGCTCCAGTTCAATATTAGGCTACGACGAGGACCGCGACTTTCCTGTGGAAATATTGCCTGACCTATTTCTTGGCAACGCGGTCAATTCGGAAGACTTGGAGTGGCTTAAAAAACATAGGATAGAGGTAAACAATCGTTTCGTGGTTATTGGTTATACACCGTAATTTATATAATATCATATATATTCTGTACTTCACGTTGTGTTATGAATAAATTACACCTACATATTTTATTTTTATTTAGACATCAAGTTTATAAACGTATAATAAGATAAATTATTTCTTGACTATTAAAATAGTTTTCAAAAATAAATATATTATATTTTATTCTACGAGAGACTGTGCGCCGATTTCACATAATATCAATAGTGAATTTAATATCCGACTCTCGTTGAGTATGTAAGATTGAATCGTTCGTTACATGTTCAAACATTCTGGATTTTAACGGCACAGTCTTTCGTAGAACAATGAATAGACAATTACTTTAGTGGGTCCCAAATAATATCGTAAATTTTGTACCTATATATTTTGATACCATAATATACCTATTATATTTATTTTATATATACAGTCATACAGATGTTTTGATCTCGATTCGTTTTTGGTTTTCAGTATATTTTGAACGTCACGTCAGACTTGCCAAACACATTTGAGGAACAAGGATCCATCAAGTACATGCAGATACCCATTTCCGATCACATAGGACAAAATCTTGCCAGTTTTTTCCCTCAAGCAATCGAATTTATAGGTGAGCTTATATATTGTGATAAAGTTTTCAATTTTTGTTTGGTCTTCAGTAGACTTACGTCCAAGGTTTGTTAAATTCACCGACCCACTCGGTGTCTTTGCGGTTGGGGTATATATATTATATGCATTCATTTAATGTATACCTGTATACTGGATGGCGGCATATTGTGCTGCAGGTGCTTGTCACAGTTTCTCCGAAATAAACTTCATATACTTGTGTATAGTGGGCGGGATATATTAAGTAGTGGGCTTTTGCACGTGCGTGTGATAATTCCGCCATTGGTACATCGTCCGTTCGCGGGTGACTTTCAAAATTTTATTGTGATAAATGTTAAACATTTTTTTAAAAGAAACATGTCGACGATAGTCTTGACAATACAGAATAAATGTAATAAATAAGCATAGATTAATAAATAATAGTTTATATAATAATAATTGATAACTACTTAAAAAGTTATACAAAATGAATCTTAAAAAGTGAGAAGGTTGATTCCAGACGTTTATCCTTCGTCCTTTCGGTCCTCTGAGAAATTAGTGGTTTATTACAATTAAGATTTGAATGCAATGATATTGCATTAGAAAATACGATTCTGAGCGAAACTCAGTCTGATATATACTGATAATCCATTTCAAAATTTTCCCACGTGTGTAAATTACTTATGAGATTACTCAAAAAAAATTTTAAGCCCTTAAAGTGGAATTAGTTATTACGAAATATAAAAATTCAAATTAATGGAAATCGTAATTTTGCCGATTTTCCATTATTTTTTAGTAATTATTCTTTTCCCAAGGAAAAATTTAGAAATTTGAAAAATGAGCCAAGTAAAGTACCAAATAGATGCAATTTCCTATTGAAAGCATATCCTATTTGTGGTAATCGAACCATTATTTACCAGAAAAAATGTTTTCAGACATATATATAAAAAAAAAGCATGTTTGTAAAACCAATACATTCCTCGCTTCGCTCAGAATCTAAAATAATCTAGATAATATTAAGATAAATTTTGTGATATATTTATATATCAGTCATATTTCATTATTACTTATATTACTATAGGTATATTAAAATTACAATTCTTTATCAAGATAATTTTTAAATTTAATGATGATTTTATCAATCAATTTTTCCCAGCAGTCAAGATTTTGATAATCCAATTAGGAGAGAGGATGATTGAGTTATTTTATTTAGATGAAATTTATTAGCCAAATTTATAATTATGTTCCTATTTAATTTATATTTAAAATAGTTTTTAAATAAATCCATAAACAAATTTTTAAAATTTCTAATAATATATCGATATTAAATTTTTTTTATAAGAAATTTGACAATATTTTAAAATTTAAAATTCATACATTATAAAAATAGAGGACAGCCCAGACAGCTTGCAAAATGTTGGAAAAAGTCGTTGGCTTATTAATTATCATTATTTTTAAATAAATATTTTGTAGACTTGTATTTAATACTTGTAGTATTTAGTCAGTCATAAATTTTACATAATATTAACGAGAACAATGGTAATTAATAAAATATTGTAACAAACTACTTACTCGTATGCATATAATTATTAATTATGCGTTATGATGTGGCTGCTACATAAACGCTATACGATCGTTGTACGCGCACTGTTATAAATATAAATAAATATCAATAATAATATAATATTTTATGGTGAATTTGACGGGCGCGGAACACGTGTTTGGAAAACTTGGCTACCGTATATTTTTTTTGCGCCTTAAATAGCTCCCCGGAAAGAATTTTTTAATTAAACGTCTGTATAATTTAAAAAATAAAATGGTATACGTAAACTCGTATACTGGGTGATCGGAATTTCGTGTTTACAAAAATGGTAGAAGTTACCATAAGTTTTTAATGTGAAAATTATTTTTGTAACAGCCGGTACGGGTTACAGTATGATCCAAATGTTATGTTATAGTAATTTTCTCATTTTTATTAGCGAAACGGTGACAATTAGAAAATTTTAATAAAGAAAAACTTCTTATTGGTGGTTTGATATTATATGCCATTTCTGTGGAGGGAGGGAGGATAGTCAACAGTCCATACAATTTTTGAAACAAAATTGAATTCTGAGTACTCTGTATAGTATGCGTACGTTAATTTTTCTACGCCATGCGCATATTTGATGTATATATGTATATAGCGTGTAATTTCTTGGCAATGATAATATTATATTTTCACGAATTCCTACTGCAACTTTGGACACATATTTGGTGGTTGAGTGATCAGCAAGTAAAATCATCAAGCATAAAAAGTCTCACGGTGCACGCGTATCGGTGTGCGCGCGCAGTTCGGTAATTCCGTGAATGAAGACGCCCACGCAGTTTTCTGATGGGTATATAACCGAATGGAGCGCCCACGCGTCTGGATTATACAGTGGATATATATATACGTTTTACATAAAACCTGACGACGGGCCACGGGTCTGGTGGGACGTTGCTGCCATCAACAAGTTATATGTACAAGGTGTTTTGGTGGAGAGGGGTAGACCCAGGGTAGATTCAATCGTACGAAAGAATAGCGTGCGCGGGGGCACTGAAGAGTAATTTTATCAATGAACGTGAACGTTTTGAATGAGCGGAGGAGGGCCCACCGTCGCCGTAGGCACCTATATAATATGATATATATATCGCGCGTGCGCCCATGCAGGCCACACGTTCCGATCAATATCCGGGTCATAGTTTCGGAGGAAGTTTGGTGAAAAAAAGTTGACTCACCCTCGCCGGGTGTCGCGGCAGCGAGACGCATCCCCCTATAGACGCCCACGCGGCGATGATGTTCGCGATTTAAACAAAACGCTCTGGCGTGCGACCCCGCGAGACGACGCGTCGCACCAATTGAATGATGACGACCACGGCGGCGGCTCGGAGGTTGTATTTTATCGTAATTTATTATTGTAGAACAATGTCGGTTACCGTGCGACACGCGAATACAATAACAAGTCACAACTGCCTTCATTATTATAATTAAGCGCGTTTTTTAGATGTCTTTTCTGAACTTTTACTTTTTAGCTACTTATAGTGTAGGAGGTAGTTAGGTAGGTATATACAATATACTTAATAAGTGGACTTTCCGATATCTGTTTTTTTATGTTGCACTTATTAATTATTATATCCCGTGGGCGATAAAACCTTTTACTTTCCAAATGATGAGACCTATCCCTTGTCCTCTTTCACATTACCCTTACAAATTCAGTAACCTTTTTGTTAAAAGTTTAGTGTGCGTCAAAATCAAAATTTTAATGATTATGCTAATTGTTAAGGATTATTTGCTTAATAAGCATAGTTGTAACGATATTTAACAAAATGGCGTATAGTACGTGATAGTGTGGAAGTCTAAAGGATAAAGCTGTTGTACGTGGGCGTATAGTGTATACGATGAATTTATTATTAATTACTGAATAGGTATGTAAATTTAAGGTACATTTACGTTTCTTTAACTAAAAATGTTTCTTTAAACTAAATTAATAATATCATTATTTTATAAAAATAATTTTCATAAAAAATATTTTAATTTATCATTTTAACCTATTTGACCACAGTTTGTAATGCAAATTAATTTAAGTTTAATTATTGGTTGATCGTTGGTAAATGTATTGTTGACCCAATAAATGTTATAGTGACAGTATACTACTTTAATCAATTTTGCAGCTGTATTGTACTCTGCGTATCACTTTCATTTTTCTGCATTACGAACTTTTAACTATTGGTTAACTACTTTTTAGGGAAATTAAATTTAAAAAAATGTTTTTGTAATAATTATATTGACGAGTGAGACCGTAATTATTGTTGAAACAATTATTTCAATAGTACTAATATTATATTTTTCCTTCGTGTTTATCTGTTATTATGAACACATAGAATTATAAAAGTGTACTTATATATTTCATTAAACAAATTAATTATATTATAAGCACAAAAAACAGCTAATATTCATTAGTTATACACTTATATTTGTATAAATTATATTTATTTTATTTTATACATGTTCATTTCAAACAAGTGCGTATGTAATTGATATAATACAATATTATAATGAGGAAAAAAAAGTTTTGAATTTGGTATACTTTTTGGTTTAAGAAAATTAAATATTAATATTCAATATCACCGTTGTCTCCGTCCTTTCTTATTCATCACTGTGGCTACCAATATTAATCGATATTGTTAAATTAATTGTATTTATTTATTTGATAAGCAAACAGATTTTAGTGGTTATTTATATAAGTATAACTTCAATGGAGTCCTAAATTTTAAGAGGGTTGTTTAGTCATAATTAATGTGTTTTCATAACCAAAGACGTGACGGACGATTTTTTAAATTACTTATTTTATAATCGGGCTTATCCCATCCAATGTTTTATTTCATAAAAAATTAATTTAAATCTGCAAAGATAACACTTAATTTAATACATTATGGAAAAAATATTTATTATTATATAATTTTTTTAAGATAAAATTTAAAATAATATATTAGGTATTGTAAATTTGTAATAATTTTTTAGTTGTATATTGTTTTTTTCCTTCAAAAATATGTTGGAAAATCTATAGATGTTAACTATTGATTTCTATAGTGATATCTTTATGTTTAAAATAACAAATTTGACATTTTTCGAATATTAGCGTCGACTGTATTCATAATTTACACAGCATGCGTTTTTTAACTCGCTGGATTAGTTCCTGTGTTTATTTTTTAACATTGCGGAAGATTATATTTCGTCGAGTGTAAAAATGACTATTAATTATTATAACGAGCCGGGACCATTTTCTGTTCGTGGTACAATCTTCTATTATGAGAAAAACAAAAATAAAATTTCATTGTAATGTTTTAGTACTTATTACATAGCCTATAGGTACCTAATTAATAGTAATTAACCATAGTAGACGGTGGCACTAGGTTAGTTTAGGTTAAGTAAACCCTAATAACATAGTAAGATACAATTATCTTACTATAATTTTAATTGTATAATAATTTTTACAATTGGTTAGCGACTTGATGAATTATTAGGTATATTTTTCATACGAAATGATTTTGGTTATTGATATTTTATAATTGTGTAATCTATGTTATTATATAATCTACATATATGTATATTATATTGTTTTCTGAATAAACGTGATTGTCCTCCTCAAAAAAGTCATTACTGCAGATCGCAGGTTAGGTGCGAGCAAATTAGAAACAAATTCAAGTTTAATTTGGTAACACAATTATGAAGTCGTATATCATAATGGCGGTTTGTTAAACATCGTAGTATACATAATAATATATATGTAAATATTTTTTTTTGACGAAACAAGATAATTTACGACGATAAGCAACTTCACCAGTAGGGGACGCGGCTCGTCCTGTCGTCAGAAAACGCGCGTAAAAATAGATTTTTCCTCGTGACTTAAGTGTATAATTATATTGTATCGCCACTATGCACTTTTATCGAGTTAATCTCCTGCCCGGCCGTCTTCTCGTTGAATAAAACATTTCGGCGAACGGGTAAATAACAAACACAACACGGTTTGCGTCGTCGTCGTCGGTTAATGCGCACAAAATTTTGAACGTTTTCCCGGATCTCGTAAAAAGTTTCGTATTATTATTAAACTAAAATAATTTAGAGTGGGTATAATATTATAATAATATGATGGCATAACACTTCGGAATAAATATTACACACAAATACACAATAGTGTTTCGTATTTAAGCTTTAAATTATTATTGTAATTTTCCACAACGTTTATCCGTCGTACGACAAAATTTTTGAATTTTTTTTACTCGTCGATTTTTATTTTTACTGTCCGGTTGGTTCCGTTTGGTATATTACTTTTTCTCTTGTGTCTATACGTAAAATCGTGTCGGGATAATATTTCTTGTATATTTTCTTATACATTATGTATGCGTTTAATTTTTTTTCTTCTGGTTTATACGGCGGAAATGAATGTTATTTAATAATAAAAACAATAGCTGCTTTTATTATATAGTTTGTCGTCACACAATAGCACAACATACACTCGGAACGGATTCCGGCCTTCCGGCGTGTAATACTCGCGTCCTGTTGATGTTTCCGTTTTTATTTTGCCCGCATAACTGCATTAGCTTTCGAGACGTTTTATGTTGTTTCGTATAAACAATAATATACAGGGTGTTTCTGAAATGCATGTGGAGACTAATATAGGCATATTCAGTAGGATGAGCAAAATGAAGATATTTTTGAAATTTTTGTCTAACTTCAACACCTGATTTTTATCGATATATTCTTAGAACGGTATCTTAAATGTAAAAATAAATACGAATATATTATTTCTTGCAAAGTTCTCATACAAATCGAGATATAACATGGTTTTTGA